>JAHQIW010001358.1:0-56100 GCA_019055375.1 Parelaphostrongylus tenuis
GCAGACAACCTCAGGTGTTTCAAAGCATTATATATATTATATATATAATATATATTATATATATATATAAAGGATAAACTCTCGGCGTTGATCAATCCCTGAGGGATGCGTCATGCATTCGACTTCAATTTTTAACTTCGTTTTTATGGTGATTGAATGCATATCTGGTCTTTACAAGGACTCGCGGAGGCCTCCCGCTGAACCGAGTCAGTGCTGCTTATCCTCCCAGACAAGTCTGAGACCTGTCTGGTACCAATTTAGTGACCCCGGAGGGATGGATGGCTTGGTGAGCCATGGGCGCGAGATCGAACCATTGACCTCGTGTGCGACGCAGGACACCTCTAACCACTGCGCCACATGCGCTCTGTATATATATATATATATATATATATCTATATATGTATGTATATCATATATCATTTATTTATGTCATAAATAAATACCATATCATATATGTATATATATACATATATATCATATATATATATATATATATATATATATTATCACGCAATTCCCGAAAAGATAGAAAAAGCTCCCTTGAGAGGTTTGCTATAGTCAGTGAAAATTGAGAGACGGCTAGTAATTTATCAAAAATGATGATGCATGTTGTATTCGATACGTGTTCATCGAAAACTCTCTCTATAACTAGGTTTATATCAATCATTCGTTTATTTCAAATTTTTCAAAGTTGAGGTACGTGAGAAAAGATCGAGTACTTATGGACAGTGGAAGCACTCTACATGGGAAAGAACAACCGTGTTTGAATATAAGGCTTATAACATCGGCACTGTGCAAACTGTTGGTCAGAAATATGAGTCTCCAGAGTAGTATTCTCAGTACTTTTCCTCTATCCGCACCCATATTCAAAAAAACGTTGCTTTTTATTCCTTTTGACGTTTTAGTAAATAATCGAAAGCTTGAATATCGAGAGTTTGAAAGGTGTGTTTTATTTTTCAAATGGTTTTCGTATTATACTATAAAGGTGAAGTAAAATTTTCTTTCATACTCAAGCATCTTTCGCTGGACAGAGGTTTTCATTCAAATTTCCTAAAGCCACTCGATAGCATAAATCAAAGCACTCTCAATGATAAGCTTGGTTTTTAAGTAGGACGTTGTAATGCATTGTTAGAGCTGGAAGATTATTGAGTTTAACACTCGGTGGCGTGTCAATCGCAAAGGCAACCTACACGTAGCGGGCGATGCGCCTCGCGTGTGAAACTCAATAGTCTTCTAGCTATAACATAGCACTAAGAAGTCTTTCTGAATAACTAAACATATCCTCAAAATTGCTATGATTTACGCTATCGAACAGGTGTAAAAGCTTGAGAGAAAAGCTGTGTGTAGCGAAAAATACTCAAAGTTGCAACACAGGTTTATTCTTGTTTCTACAGGTCGCAAAGAGACTTTTTTCAAAAGGCAAGCACACTTATCGAAAATGGAAGGCATACGCGCCGCATGTAAAATGCAATCTTAATTCCAGTGTTGCAGCGCAATAAAGAGATCTATAGGAAAATCAAAAACACTATTAAATTCCCCGAGATTTGTGGTAGCGAAAAATAGGTGCAGTTTTTGAGGAGAAGCTTTGCTCATCGAAAGTTGCTCGAGTGTTAAATAACATTTCCTCTCCATGTTACAGCGTAATATAAAGACCTTTGAAAAATAAAATTTGCCCTTGAAATTTCCGATATCTAATCTATCGAATAGCTACTAAAATGTCTAGAAAGAGCAAAAATTTTTTTTCCTTTAGAATATGGGTGCTGGTAGGGGGAGCACCGTGTAGCATGCAATGATGAACGCGCGCTCTGCCTATACTTACTTAAGTACTTATTAAAATCACCTCCAAATAGACCTCTATTAAAATGTTCAGCTCCAAAAGATGTGTTTTCAAGCTACGTTCTAGCAAGACAGGCAATCCAAATGCGTAATAGGGGTTAAAGGTTTGTTTATTTTTTAAAGGGATGTGATGTTACCGATGAAAAATAAACGGTTCCAAGAGAAGTAATCACTCTTTATATCAAAAAACCTTTGTAAAAGGCTCACTCGTGAAATTCCATTCTTTATTCAACAATAAGATACCTCTGACTTATAAACTTCACCTACAATTGACATTTACCACGTATGAAATGCAAGCGGCGGGGTAACATTATGAAAGTGAAACGTGATCTACGTTTTGCTCCTAGAGCGTTCTGCGATAATCTTTCGAAGAAACCAATTACGTGGTCAAAATTCTCGAGGTTTGGGCTATCTAATGACTAATGAAACTTTAGCGAATGATCATATAGAAGCTCCAGCTGAGCAAATGAAGAGAATTGAGTGTGAAACAGAATTTTATCCTCACTGCTGCAGCGCAATATACAGTCTTTTTCTGAAACTGAGCAAATCATTGAGTTGGCAGAGATTTAGCCTTTCGAATAATCACCAAATACCTAAAAGAGTACTCTTATGCAGCGAGAAAGGCCTTTAAGCAGTCGTGTACCTCATCTGGTACACGCCGCTCCTAGGGGTTAATGTCTCTATTGCAGCTAACGGCCACCGACTTATAACAGGTTTTGTCGCGTAAGCAATATCGTTTTACAAACCCAGTTAAGCAGACAGCTATTGTAATACACAATACTCGCAATATGATATACGCTATATGATATGTGATAAAGGCAGTATGAAACTCGAGCCAGTGGCCATGCTCCAATGAAAACCAATGCCATGGACGACAATCGCGAGAAGACAATGAAGAACCAAAATGACAATGAAGACAATGAATAGAAGATGTCCTGGGGTCCGCACAATTCGTGAACACGGACCGTGCAAGCATCCAACTAATGAAGTGAGATGAATCAAATCATAAGAGTCGAAAAACAAAATCATATGACCCAAAATCTATGGCTTTGCACTAGCGGAGATCGAACCCGATTCGCCCGCGTGGCTGGCGAACATCCTACCACTCTACCACAGTTGCTTATACTACGGCATAAATCAATTATAAGAGTCGAAAAAAAGGAAATCTTACGATGTAATATCTGAAACATTACACTGGCCGGTGATCGAACCCAAGTCGCTAGCGTGGGGGGAGGGTGAGCATTCTGCCACTGTATCGCCACTGCCTGCGCCACGATGTCAATCAAATTATACATGTCCAAATGCACAAAATCATACACCGTAATACCTAAAGCATTGTATTGGCCAAGAATCGAACCCAGGATATCCTTATGGCCTTCGAACATTTTACCAGTGAACCACTAATGTTCTGCATTCTGATTCTATACATAAGTCGGCCGAGGGAAATATGATTTGGTCTCGACCTCGACAATTTTGATATTGTTGCTTATGAGTCTACTGTTTTTTCAACTATAGTGCAAAAGCACTGTTCTCAGGTGTCAGTTCGCTGTTTTTCTATTTCTCCCCGTGTCTTGGTCTTCGTATTTTGCATATAATCAGTTTGTAACATCATTATAAGGGTACTGCTATGTTACAGTGAAGATGCAGCTATTTGGTCACTTCCATTATTGGAAGGCCATGTTGTGTTGTGTTCTCGTCTGCAGTCGGCACGATAATCTTGCAGATAGGGTGAGCTATCATCACTATGTTGTGGTTTCGTAATGAGATTCAGAAGTTCGTCGTTATCAAGGACATATTTGGGCACTAAACTGTGGAACATGATAGAGGAGACTTCAAAAAGGCTAATCGTAGCTGAAGAAGGGCCAATGCATCCTTTCATAACATCGCATTTTTCAAGGAGAAACCACATTTATAACAATATCAAAATTCGAACTGTTTTCAAAAATTTTTCTAGTTTCTTGTCTAGATTTACCCGTTTCCTAATCATTTTCAGTTTTTTCTCCTTATACCAGCAAATAGCACTGAATTATATTCTTATATTAACTTCTGAAATCAAATTATACTATGTGAATCTCTTGATTTGATATCCTCTCATTCTAGGCACTATCCAAAAGTCATAATTTCTTCCATGTAAGCAATAAAAAGATGGCTTTTTTTTAAAACGACCAGACTGTTGATTTGTTTTGTGTTATACTCATGATGCTTACGAAATTTTAGCCGAATAAACAGATATGGAATGATATAATACCTACAGGTTCTACCGAAGAAAGGGTCATCGCAACGATAGCCATCAGATTTCGAGAACGAAGATGTATCAACGTCGTGCAAGTTTTAGATAAGGAAAAGGACAAATTGGCAAAAAAAAATGGAGATGCGTCGTTATTCTATTGATGCAACTTTCATCGTCCTTTTCACTAGAATTACGTTTATACTAAATCCTCCACTGATGTTCTATCCTTTTGTGACAATAGGGTCACTCCGAAATTAAAATTTTACAACACATTCACCAACGAATTTGTGGTGTAAATTCAAGCAAAATAGATAATCACTTCGAAAGCAAAGCTTAATCTTTCCTCCGTTAATAGAACGTACCAAGGAGGTATTTCCAGAAATCAGGCATAGTTTTGAAATCTGTATGTATGCAACTATTAATACCACAATAACTTTGATAACATACGAAACATAATGTCGTTTAACAAGTGAGATTTATGATTCTTTTCGAAATCCTTTTTAATACCTCTTTTAGCGAGGGTATGATGTTATATCAGATTGGTACCAAATTAGTCTCAGACTTGTCTAGAAAGATATGCAGCACTGAATCGATATAGCGGTAGGCCAACGCGAGCCATTGTAAAGGTCAGTTATGCATTTAGTCACCGCAAACGAAGTTAAAAACTGAAGTCGAACGCAAGGCGCTTCCCCTCAGGGGCTGATCAGCGCCTAGAGTTTCATCCTATATTCTGTCTGGAAGTTTAGAGCTGTTTTTATGTGTCAGAGCTTCTCGAATCCCGTCGAAATGACTACGTCCAAAAAGTACGTCTAGTAAATAGACTAAACAGCGACAAGTCTCAATGTTTGGGTGCCTTATCGTAGCAAAAGAGGCTAGACTCTTCTCCGTGATGACAAGCAGGCAAAAGCAAAAACACATTTGCAAACTTTGACATAAGCCGATTGCAATACTCTGCCTCATTCATGATCTCGGCCACACTTCTCCTGTACCGAAGATTTCTGTAGGTATGTCAACAACCCACCCGCACGCGAGATTGTAAAGAAAACCAAGAGAGATTGAGACTGCCTCCAACTACTTGATCACCTCTAAGATTGGATCTGAAGCAGCCTGCGTCAACGAATTTATTTCGTTGGCCGCAGCGTGTAGATTTCAGTGGTTTCAAATTGTTTCCTTATTTCACACAGCACACCTTCACAACTACTGAAAGACAGCAAGACTTTTGTATTCGAATCATTTCCCTGTATTCCTCATTGACGAAGGTATTGGGCTCTTCTGAAAGTTGGTTGAGCGCTGCGTAACGGTTGTCATTTTGTCTGTGCACTGCGTTTAATATAAGTCTAAACAAATCTCCTTGAAGTCCTAGTGTTACCAGGATAGAGCTTTCCTAATTAAACTACGAGAAGTCAATTATTTCTAGACAAGTCTAATTCCAAGTATTATCAGACAAGTCTAATAGTAGTCTCCCGACTTTGAGTTGATGGGACAGTTGGCAAACGTCGATGGGAGTTGATCACCACCGAGCTGGTACTGATGACAAAACAGCCATTGCGCTACTGGCTCCTCATAGTCTTGATCAACAAAGTCCATTTTAAGCAAATATAAAATATGTACTTTGAAGATACAGGTTGATATCCGTCATTAATTCATAGATAACCTAGAATTTATTAGTGATATTAAATTAATTACGATGGGATTCATAAACGCAGACCATGCCAATTTTTTTCGAAGAACACATCAGTTTTCCTTTGTGACTTTATGACTACAGTTTTTCGTATTTGTATCAATAACGAGGCAACAGAGTAGAAAATTGCTCATTTGTCATCATAAAACTGTGAGCCTCTGGGCACGACAGATCATCCGAAGGCGTGAAAGCAACGGAGGACCGTAGTTTAAAGATCATGAAAGTTGGTGAACGTCTGTTAGTAGGAAGCGCGTTAGGTAGGCGAGAATACTTACAGCTAGCTTGCTGGCCGTGCTTAACCTTTTAAAACTAAGCCTTTTCGCCGATCTCCTACACTTTTAGAGTCGCTCTATAGTTAACTCCCGCCAATTTCAAATTTTTGGATAGGTCATCTTGATGCGCTCTAGAGGCCGATAGAAAACTACGTTTCACCTTCGACGCGCATTATTTGCTCGGTTGGCATCTGAACGTGGCTTTTTACTGGTCTTTCAGTACCTGTTCGATAGACTGAGGAAAGATGACTTCGAAACTGAATTTGGTTTCAAAAGAAATCTTAATGGAACGAAAAGATATAGCATTATACACCGGAGATACATCCACCAAACGCACATGAGCTCTTAGAGGAAAAAAGTCGTGGCGTATATGTGTATCAAAGAGAATCTAAGAATCTCTTCGAAACGGAGAATATACCCAAAAAATTCCCAAATTGCGCCATTTCGGGCGACAGTTGAAATAGCTGCGTGCATCACGATTTGAGGGACCAGTGATCTTTGACTAATAAGAATTCTATCTGTGTTTTTTGCATGCGTTTCTGAATTTTACGTACTAGAGCTGTAGAAAAGACTTTTTTCATCGTGTTATACGTATTATTAATTTATTTATACTTCAGATTATCAAATAATCAGCTGTAATGTAAAAGCAACATGCTGCCTACTCCGACTCCGGGATGCATACTTTCTTTGCTCTTACAATGTTCCGCAAAGTACTTTCTCAAAAATCAAATCAAGTTCTAGAAATCTCCTTGTTTAAATAATCAAATGAATGTTAGAAGACTGGTGAAAGTCGAGCACATAGGCTGACGTCCATATATTGACAGTCAAGGATGAAGAGCAACTTTCTTTTGGCTGCCACAAAGCAGTAAAAAGGTCTTCCAAAAATCAAGTAGAGCATTGAAATCGTTGAAATTTAAGCTACCGAGCGACTACTTGAAGTCTAATATGAATGAAAGGCGTCCAGCGAACAAGACCTCCGCGCCCCAAAGGACAAAGGCGGACTTGGCCTCTATTGTTGAAATCCCTTCCGAGTTCTTTTCGTGTATGCTCATTAACTCAAACACAGGACGTCGACGAGATCCGTATCCACGGTAATCAGCAATATTTCGAGTTTCACATAATAAGACGTTTAGAATATTACTAAACAACAGAAGTCATTTGAAAAAGCTCTAATCACACAAAGTCTTCAACGACAATTAGAACAGGCTTGTATTTCGAACCAACGAGAAATGTGTATTTGATTAGTGTGGAAAGAATGGAAAAATATCTGGGACATTGAGCACACGTTTATTGAAAGCTCTGCAAAATAAGAATTCCGCAAGATTATGATTCACTAAGCATCACATTGCATAATTCCTCATCTCTGTGTTTTCAGATGCACTTGTTCTAAAAAAATAAGAGACAATAGTTCGGTGTATTTAATGAAACCGTATTCTTAGTAGGTTGGGAAAAAGTTCGAGAAATGCTTGTAAAACATTTATTTACGCACCTAGTACACCAGAACAAAGATAAAACTAATAGGCAAACTTTTACTTTTACTACCTTCTTATTACTTTTAGTACGTTTACTTTACTACTAGACGCTGTACTTTTGCCAATTGTGTCTTCGCCCCAAGCCAGATTGATGCGTTCACTTGTCACCGTTGCATTTGTACGCAACAGCCATTCGTGCATCATCAACGACCTATTTTGCTCGGTTGGTAACTCCATCTTGAAAGAAGTAGATAAATTTTATGCCAATCAACGCGGGAGAAGACGGGCTTTCAAATGAGCCTAAACACACAAAAAATGGCCAACACCCAAAAAAGTTACAAGCATTTTCTCAAAACTTTTTTCCTCAACCTATTAATATGGCACTCAATAGCATTATCAATAGCATATCTATACAAAGAGAGCAATTTAGGCGCAGATAAATCCTGCACGAATCACGAGTATTCCAATGAATTTGTAAAAATAATGTCAAAAAATTTATAAACTCTTATAATAACTCTGATAATGATCATAAATATCACTTTTCACAATTATTCAGGAAGTAACCGTAAGAATGAGCAATTATTTGAAACTCAATCAAACTTTGTGTAACTTTCACAAAAACACAAACGAGTATGATGAGACGAGCATATTCAACATGAAATGCCATGACAACTTCTGAGAACAGTGAAAATTGACAAAAAGTGAACAAGATGTGATAGTCTCTTAAAGGGACAAAGCCACCTGAACATTTCCATAAAGTTGTGACAATCACGTCAATTATATTCCCCACTCCTACTTAGCTAAAATTACATTTTAATAACCAACACTGAGCAACACTTCAATAGGTTAACTCTTAATTTTTGCATTGCGCCAGTCAGCTCTGCATTGTCTAAAAAAGGCACAGCATTCTGTTCTTGTTGTGGGATGTTATATGTTGTTTAACATTTCATTAATACGATCATTGTTTGCTATGACTCTCGCCTTCGCTGCTGTCACCGATGATCTCAGATCCTTTATTTCCTCATCGAGTCGATTCAAAATTTGCCACAGCCTGAATTTCACATGTGAAAAATTACTGTCGGAAATTTGACAGAAAGATTTACTAGACATTTCGCTGAATGTTAACTTTTTTATTGAATATTAAATAAAAGGTTCAGTTTCATAACCGCGTTCACGACAGACTTTTGAGTTTCGCCAATTCCTTGAGCTTCTTTGTCCTCTAACAACGTTTCGTATTTCTTCGTTTCAATCCTCCATTTCTCCAATTCTTTTAACATTGATTCCAAATCCTCCTTTAAAGAAGTAAAGAAATAAGTTCCTATTAGGTTTTCTGAGAGTATAAAATTATAAAGGTACTAAAGAACGAAAATCGATTATCGCCACCTGAGCAAAATCAAAAATTCGAGACAGCGGATTGGCAGTTCTTGTCACTTCTTGAAGGGCGTTCAACAGCGCTTCCGACTAGAATTTTGTGTATTACCATTATAAATTTACAGATGTTACAAATTCTGCCTATATTACCTTAGCTTTTTCCTTGGCAAACTCTCCTTGGTCGATTTCAGCAGCCTCATTCAACATACCCATTTCAAATTCCGCTGTTGTGTCGATTATTTTTCGCACCAATCCTCCCTGTTCATTGATCGCCTGCACATAAAACTCTTCCATTTCTTGAGATGACGCATAGACAATTGTGATACTGTATTTTCACTTTCAGTATTTCGTATGACGCATCGTTTGTCATATAAAGATAAAGGCAAAAGCTCTTGGCGCTGATCAATCCCTGAAGGATGCGCCATGCATTCGTCTCCAAATTTTGTACTTCGTTTGAGGATAATCGATGAATATCTGGCCTGTACAATGACTTTCGGTGGCGTACCGCTATATCGAGCCAGTACTGGCTATCGCACTGACCCCCGAGGGGTCGAAGGCTTAGTGAGCCACGAGGGCGAGGTTGAACCGCAGACTTTGTGTGCGACGCAGAATACTTCTCACTATTGCGCCACATGCACTCCGTTATTTATTACTTTTTGCTATTTAAGCTTTCGATAAGCCACTAAGGCTTGCTAAGTAGTTTATGAATAACATTTCTTGAACTAGTTTTGTGTATAAACCTGTGCACTGTTTTTTTGTCATATTCATGTACTTCTAAACAAATTACTGGGTAAAGCTAGAATTCTTGATACTTTCCCGTCATCCGCACCCTGTATCGACCCAATGAAAAAACGTAGTTTCTGATACTTACGCGGAGTTTTAGTAGTCTTTCGATAGCTTGAATCTTGCCGACTTTAGACTCATGCTTGGCTATCAAAAAGGAGTGCTTATTGGACTAAAGCAGGCAGAAGAATATTAGGTTTCGCATTCGGCGCTCATTATTACTCCGTTATATGATTGAGATTTTGCAACTGGTGCTGCGCTATTGATTCCGTCCACATACCGCAGCAAAGAATGCGCTCCGAGTGCAAAATCCGCTATTCTTTTAGCTGCTACTGCGTAAAAAGGGGTCTTTTTCAGAAATCAAGTTGACGAGATTTAAGCTATCTAATTAATGGTAAAAGTCTCAGAGAAAAGCTTTGTCCAGCCAAAGTGCGAGTGTGAAACATGATTATGTTTTTGCTGTTATAGCACAGTAACGAGACCATTTTGGAAATGAAGTACTCTTTCCAAATTTCCTAGACTTGAGCTAACAAACGACCACTAAATCACCACAAAAATCAGAAAAATTGCTTCTCCAAAGGGGTCAAATTAGGGTGTGGATAACAAAAAATGATCCACACTTGTAAAACCCAAAGTTCTTCAGCTGCTACAGCGCAGTTAAAAGTCGTTTTCAAAAACTAAACATATCACTGAAATTTTCAAAATTAAGCTGCCGTATGTTTATTGAGATTTTATGAGGAAAGCTCTGTCTCGTGAAAAATGCACCGGTGTTAAACATAATTCATCGACTGAGAAAACATGTGATAACACGTTATCATGTGTTATCACCACATGCGTTTCCTCATCCCTGCTATAAAGTGGAACGTGGGTCAATGATGAGGAAGCTATACCTCCGAAGCGCATATGGTACGTAACAACCTCGGTAGTTAAAAAACAGTCGATGAGATCGAGCATAATTCTGTTTTTGCTATAATAACAAATTAAATTGGCTATTAAAAAAAATAGGGTAAACCGTTAGAATCCACGTAATTGATGATATCGAATTATTGAAACACTGAGTCTAAGCTTAAAACTCACTTTCCTCAAGGGGTCGAAACAGGGAGCGGAGAACGGAAATGATACGAATTTCAAAAGATGCAGAACACAAGACGAAATGTTACTCAAAAAGCACTTACTCCAGGCACTTCTGACGGACGAGAATCATCCGGTGCTAGTTTCTCTAGTTCCTCATCATCCTCAACCAAAAACGTTTCACTGGGTGGTGGTGGAGCTGACTCACTGATGAGTTCTGGTACTTGTTGAGTAGGCTGAAAATGTCACCGACTTGAAAATCATAAACATAAAAGCAGAATGTAAGTTGATTCTTATCACAACTATTGCCGTTTACCGCCACGCTTGTTTCTTCAACTGCCGCTATCTGCTTTCGTTTTAATCTAGGAGGAGGAGGTCTCGCGGCTGCCGTCCCAGGTCTTCCTAATGAGGTTTGCGGCCTCGCAGTCGCACTGGGCAACCTTTAAACAAAACGATTGAGAATTTGAAGAATTTATATCCACTAAATCAAAGAATTTCTACTTTAATATCTTTTAAAACACCTCGGGCTCTTTAAATGACAGATAGAATGCGAAGAGCCGGATTGAAAAAGTGCTGAGATTCGTAGATCATAGGGCAGATATTTTGTACGGAGAATTATATAGATGAAAGTGGACTACTTTGGGATGATCTCTTTAAGATCATCCCAAAGTAGTCCACTTTCATCTATATAATTCTCCGTACAAAATATCTGCCCTATGATCTACGAATCTCAGCACTTTTTCAATCCGGCTCTTCGCATTCTATCTGTCATTTAAAGAGCCCGAGGTGTTTGAGTTTAGCTGATCCTTAGGATATTTTTCATAAGTTTCTCTGATCTAGGCTGAATTGATACTTTCAGAAAGTTTGAAATAGTTGCATGAAAGCGCTTAGAGATCACTAGTGCAGGTAGATGCCGGTTTCTATGATAAAAAAAGATCTTTTCCAAACGAGTCCAGTGCTAACTTGCTGCCCTGACAAACATGAGGCTTGTGGTGGACCAAGGTGTGGTTGACTTAAATCTTGTGGCGCGCCTATTGAATCGTATTTGCAAGCATTGCGATTTACACGCTGTTTAATTCATCTTGGCATCACATGCACATTTACTTTATTAACGAAAGTGTGCCTTGTGCCATTAGTTTTTCCGATTTACCTTTCTTGAACTGTGGGACGCAAACCAGCATCTATTTCGGTGACTTCATTATCTTCGGTAGGCATATGCAGTTGTCTGTCACCAGAATCTGAATTTTTTTAACATAATCTAACTCAGAAAATGCAAAACGAGTGGAGTCAAGTTTCATGAGACTTGCTAGTCTACCTTAGTGTTTTGCTTCTTCTGTAAACTTATTTCATTAATGATTTATAATTGATTTCATCTACTAATCTAATCAAATTACTGCTTTGCTTTTTCACTCCACTACTTTACAATTCTACGACTCTATTTATTTATAGCTTGATAACTCTCTGGATTTGCGAATTGAATGCCATTTTCTTCGACACACTGACCAAGATTATCAGCAGTATGACAGAGATAGACCTCAGAGGAGTTGCTCCGTATTACCCGTCTTTACAGCAGTTCACAAACTGTTGCAATGGTTGACCAGAAATCAAAAATGAAACAAGATGTAAGACAGGTGAGACATAAAAGCTATAAAACGAGTGGGAAAGGTGATCTAACCTTTGAGATTAGCTTGTTGAGCCGAATTCCGTTCGTCGACTTCTTGTTCAATCTGATGTTTTACATGATTACTGTTGATATCTCGATTTTTTTCGTCACCTTCTCTTTTCCTCTTCTCAACACTCTTCGATTTCTCTCGTTTCCTTTCTTCAGTTCCTTTTTTGCTATCGCTTTTATCATGACTTTCACGGTCCTTCGATTTGCTTCGCTTCTTTTTCTCCCCAGTTTCTTTTTCATCTTCTTCGGTATGCTGAAAATTCTAGCACAATTGAGCTTTAGAAGTAAGACTGCCAGAAAAAAATTCAAGGTAATAGAGAGCATAAGAGTAAAATTCTTTTCGAGACGCTCAAAATTCCTTTAAAACTATTCTCTTGTTCACTGAAGTTTTTATCACTACCTTAATTTTGCGGTGACCTTTCGAGTTTTCTCCTTTAACCTCTTTGCTTTTCGATCGATGTTTGGATTTTAGAGAAGTCTCAGAATTTTCTTGATGAACTGAACTTCGTCTGCTGGACTTCTTATGTTCTGTATGAGCCTCGTGCCTGCTCTGCTAACTTTACCAACATCTGCAAATACTGACATATGAAGCTTCAAGATGGATCAGTGAGAAAAAATAAATAAAGAAGAAATGAAAATAAAGAAAGCTCATGTAATTATAGCATTACCAAATTAGTGAGCTCTGGCTCTTTTCCAGCTACGATTTTCGACGGCTTCACATCATCCAATGAACCATCGTTTATTGTTTGAACCAAGCTCTCCAAAAAAGCAAGTTTCGAGTTTTTGTCGTTGAATTTTGATGGGTTTAGGTCATCTGGCGAAAATCGATCCTTGAAGAAATCTACATTTAACTAGTAGTCAGTTGTACAATCGTATTCATTTTACGAAAATCCCTCCAACATCTTTGATTTTACACATAGCTAAATCACTTTGAGATATCCTGTTCTCGAAATAGTTGATTTGACGATGTCGAGAATGAATCTGAACGGTGGTCGTGAAAGGAGTTGGTCGGTAAGCGGAGGTTTATCGATTAAGCCCAAAAATGCTGTACGAGTTGTCTCGGTATTCACCATACGAAGACGTTCTTTGCTTCTGGAAACATCCTATCAACTATCAATTTTGGTACTGAACAAGAATCTAGATTCGTTCAAACTACATCTATGCGCGTGTTACGATTTCTTATCACGTAAACTCAATGTCATATTGCGGAAGTAAGACTTTAGAGAGAAAAAAGAGGGAGTGTGAAGTAATGTAATCATGATCAGTTTCAAGATGGAGAAGATTATTTTCATAATTGTAGCTCATTGGTAAGATTAAAGTAATTCAACTTTTAGTCTCAGTAATTTTTAGAAAAGAAGGCGAAAAAAAAAGAAGATACAAGGGTTAAAGACCCTATGTTCGTTTCGCAGAAGAATAAGTAAAGCTGCCAGTAACACGCAAGAAACTTTATTGAAAATCACGCCAAATAAAGTGTAGCGACTTGTCATGCAAAATGCAACTTCATTAGAAAAAAAGTAAATGCATAGACTAATACATGATAGTGATCAGTTTTTGGGAGAGTTCAAATTGAAAGGAAGATCTCTTTTTCATGAAATATACTAAAAATGAGCTTAGTTTGTTGAAGTTAATGAATTTTTATCCATCAAAGGAACAAAAGGAGAAAGTTTGGGGAGGGTTGAGAAGATAATTGTAGAAATCGCTGTGGTGAACCAGTAGAGCCATTATTACACTCCCATGCTGCCATAGCAACACTCCGCGCAAGCATATACGTGACTATATAAATAAAGATCTAAGGAGTTTGCAACAAAATTACTATGATTAGATTATCTAAGCATTAGGAAAAATTTAGCAAAATGTTGGCTTTTTAGAGATCTACCAGTTCAATTAATCATGCAGTGCAGTAGACAGAGGTTATCTGCAGTACACACATGCTTTTTGGCTCGATCTCTTATAACCAGCTAATCGACTCATATATCCATCCAGGTCTAAAAAGTTGACATCAAACTAGTCCGAAGGGAACGAAATATTGAAGTGGCAATTATTAACTTCATCTTTGTCGCGTATACTTTCAATGACAGAGTACTGTGTGAAATACAACCACAAGAGTGCTGAGATAAGAGCAAAAGTTGGAGCTTGAGGTGACTTCAAACCAGCCATTACCCTTTCCAAGAGCTTATCAAGTCTTTAACTGGACTATCAAGGTACTCTCTGTGCTTCTGTCAACCAAGTTTTAATCTATTCGGTGGCTTTCAACGATGCACTCGTCAATGGGATTGATTTACAAACCACAAATCGGCATGAGTAGCATTAAGCTGAAGCCGCGGTTGATATCACACTCTTCAAATTCATTTTTTGCCTAATTTATTTCTAACGCATGCTTGAAGTGAACTCATACATCGATAGGTCCTTTAAACTATTGCATACTATTGATATGCATACAAGATCATATATAAAGTGCTGCGAACAGGGTTGCGTACACGACACATTAGAAAAGGTTTTATTACAGCTGGATTTATATTTATTAACTTCTTATTACGTCAATCACAGCATACACCAAATATCTTTGTGTTAATATACAGAGAAATATTTAACGACTTAAAAGGGCAGCGAAATTGAGAGAGGTTTTTTCGAAACATGAAGATCGACGAAATTTACGAGTCTGTTGAAAGTATATAATTACAGCAATGTTTCAATAGTTATACCAACTTTTGTCTGTTGAAGAATACTTATTAGACAAATTCTCAAGGTTATTATGTTGAAAAGTTAGCTCTACGTAGATTCTTAACATGTGGTAGCGGCCTTGTTTATGAGATTTACTGGTTTTAGCACATGACAGTGAGCAGATGTAGATTGCCATAGAATGTGGTTCTTAAGATCGGTCGAATGCCAAAAAGTTCACATTAAAGAAATCGAGATTCACAAACATTCCTTGATGTAACATTTGGGGAGCCACTTCAAAAATTTTGACATATTCATTCTTTTCTTTGTCTAACCAGAGTTTGTTATCATAGTAGTTCACTTCAAGCATTATTGCGTGATCCATAAATCTTTGCCAGCTACGAAAGCAACTAAGAATATCACAGTCCGTCTCGATGTGTGTATGTGCGTATTTGTGTGTGTGCAAATGTATGTGTATGTGCGCATATCCTTGACTGGACACTTGCTTAATGACATGAGTTTGTTCATGTGTTTGTATGCACGTGATTATACATATGAGTATATACAAGTGTTTGCAAGTGTGTATGTGTGGGTATGTGAATGTGTGTATATGCATGTGGGTATGTGAATGTGTATGTGTGTGGGTATGTGAATGTGTGTATATGCATGTGTGTGTGTGTGTGTGTGTGTGTGTGTGTGTGTGTGTGTGTGTGTGTGTGTGTGTGTGTGTGTGTGTGTGTGTGTGTGTGTGTGTGTGTGTGTGTGTGTGTGTGGTGTGTGATGCGTGTTCATTGTCGCTAATGATGAACCGTACCGATCCCAGTGCACGTTGAACTTTATGCAAAAACCTTATTGTTGGCAGTAGCCATCTGTGCCCATGACTTGTCTATGACTACGCTTGGATGCTATCCATGAAATAGCTCTGTATCCTCTCATTCAAAGTTTTCTGGAAGGACAACAGGAATATCTCTGTGAGGAAAACTCAGATCACATTCAGCAATGCGACTGGAAAAAGAGTCATAGAAAAGAGAGATAGATTGTTCTGGTCTACTCTTACAATCATCTGTTCCGTATCTGACCGGAGGTAGTAGTGCAATCATCAATCCTATTAGACTTGAATATATCTGCGTAAAAGTTTGTTCCACAGTGTCATCCAAGAGTTCTCATTTTGAAGGTTATCTCACTTTCAGCAATGTAGGTCTTCTGGAAAAATTTTCAGCAGCTGACAATAATGTCACCTCAGTAAGGAGTGTTCCAATCAGTTCTAATAGTTTAAACTTTGTAGTCTTATCTTACAATTTCTTTCACGCCCACTTTTCAATTCCTTGTACTCATCGCTTAAGTCTTTTCCGATGTAACAATAACGCAAGACAGACGTTCCACCTAGAGTTTTCTCGTCATATATGACTTGACCATATATCCTCAACAATAGCAAAGTCCTTTTTTAGTTCGTTATTGAGTCATATCTTTGCATCGAGAAAACTTTGATATAACTAAGCATAGAGTGGAGATTTACGATGTCAAAGAAGATGTGATTAATCCTAAATCTTGTGTCGCCAATCATCTTATTTGCAAGGACAAGTTTCTCCTTTCATGCAATTGAATTTTCACGAAAAATCTCTACTCTGTAGAAGACGAAACATTCGATTAACGCTCAGCGATCATCCTCTCGCTGTCCATTTTTCTTGATAGTGTATTCAATATCACTGGCGTTTCCTAGTTTGGTACTGAACTCTCAGATCATACGCTACATCCGTTCGAGTTAGGCTTGTGTTCTCGACACCACAGCGATCAAGTGTTCCTCTTTCCGCTTGCACAACGTTCTGTTTCGAAAGGGAACGCTAAAAGCAACAAGAGTACGTTACATTCCCCACAGTTTTCCTGTGTACAGAAGAATCGAAAGCAGCGATGTTCTTAATTTTTTCCAGTAGTAGAGAGAAAAATAGTATTTTCGTTAAAATTCTTTTGACTGAATCTAACCCCGGAGTCGTTAATGAGAGGCACTCGAATGGGCGCATCTGCTTTGAACATTTCATTCTTTGATGAGTAAAACTGTTTCAGTGACAAATAGTTGCTCTCATTTTGTATAGGTTTCGACAAATTTTGTTTAGTGATTCATTGTCACACTCATTTCTTTTTTTGGTTCCTGAGAAGTTTCATGAAGAAAAAGTCACCGAAAATATTGGGAAATCTCGAACATTATTGTGAAATGTGCAAAGTAAAATCAAAGATTCAACACAGCTGGCGAGAGTGGTTCAAGCGTTGCCGAGAGTGTTACGTCAGAGTCATACGTACGTTTCGGCGGTGTCTCTCGCTTCATCAGTGGGCCCACGACCCACACTGAGCCCTACCTTGTGGCACGGATGGGTAGATGTTGTTCATGCTTTAAACCGTCTAACGCACTATACTGAATGTTTATAGCGCAGTGTCAAAAATAGTCAGTATGATGGACTTCTAAAATGAAAAGTTTTCCGCGATCAAAGGGCCGTCGTCGACTTAGAAAATCTTCTCAAAGCCCTTTTCAACGGATTCAAATCATAATCTGCCGACCTGTAAATTGTAGAATGCCACAGACTGAGGATTGGAAGTTGCAGAAGAGATCTACTAGTTCATTCCGTTTGTTAAGAACCATACTTGCTTTTAGAGGTCAGAATGCTATGCGCGTTTGCAGTAAGCATGCTATCGTTATGTTTCGCTCCTCTGACTATCAATAGCACCATACGTTGATACGATCCGCTTTCTATAGGTAATCACGGCTTCTTGGTGAGGTTCTTGACTGAGGGCGATCTAATAGAACTTAGCGACACTCATCTCTGCCGTATCGACTGGACTCAATGCGAATCCTCTGCTTCCGGTTTTCAATCGCTTCTGTTCAAGAATCCCAATATGTAGTGGAAATTTTTTATCTGCAGTTATAACGAACGAAATCAAAGCTACAGTACGTTTTTGTTGAATACATAAATGGAAAATACAGCGCCCTTGAAACTACATCAATAAAAAACATAAGCGAAAGCGATTTGAAACCCTCAGGGGTGGAACGCGTTAAACTCTAAGCTGAGGCTCAGAGTTTTGTATATCGATTAAGATTTTTGAATATATAGTTGTAGCATCATAACATCCTATAAAACATCAGGATAAAAACTGTAGTATATTTCTAAAATAATGACAAAAATGATCTTTCTTTTGATTTTCTCGGAGCCTGTAGTGAACAAAAAAAGCTGTACGATTTTTACAACTTATACAAAGGTACCCTATCTCCACCTCAAACCTCCATACCATTCTTTCATCTCTTTTTCGAAGCCGAAAAGCCAACTTGTGAAGACGCAATCTGTAAAGCAATGACTTCCCAACTTCATATACTAATCGACTAGTATTATCTTCATGTTTTCCTATCAGTAAGCGCGCTCCATCAAAGTGTCAATGATATATTCTCACCAGTGGGAGCGCGCGTGGCGCAGTTGTTAGAAGTGCTCTGCGTCGCACACAAGATCGATGGTTCGTTCTCGCGCTTTCGAATCACCAAAGCATTCATCCTTCGGGTTCGGTAAGTTGATACCAATTTTGTTTACGAGGATAAGCAGCACAGACTCGATGCAGCGGGAGGCCACCACGAGTCATTGTAAAGGCCAGAAATGCATTTAAGCACCTCAAACGGAGCATCCCTTAGGGATTGATTAACGCCAAGAGCTTTATCCTCTATCCTTTATTTGTCAGCACTGACCTATATGAGCGGAAGACAAACGTTATCACTGCATCATATATCCTGTGTTTACTGTCTACTATGCTTCTCAGTTGGTAATTATAGGGACAAGAGCATTTGAACTATGAACAGTGCTGTTTCACCATAAGTCTGCTCTTAGTAGTCTTAAGTATAGGTGTTCAAGAATGGCTCTATTCTCATCCCAATCTAGGAGCTAAATTACTGGCAAATTCAGCACGTCATATAAGCTTTTCTTTTATCGGTATTTATTCCAACATTAGCATTATTACGGGTTATTGAATGCATATCTAGCTACATATTATCTTAGGATAACCCACTGGCGTATCAGGTCACTGATGCTACCTCCCTCCAACGCAAACATTATTATAAGTGATTGATTACATATCCAGCATACAGCCGACGAGATGACCCATCAGGAAAGGAAGGCCTGTTGAGGAGGGAGCACACAACCAAACCAATAACCCATACGTGTTTTTAAGATCACCTATGACGATTGCGCAGCAAACGTCCAACGCGGATTCTAGTGCTTCAAAGTCGAACTCCGTGCTGGACAAACTTTTACGAACATTATCTAAGTCAAAAGGTTACTTGTTGCACCTTCGAGGAAGACGAAAATGCGGAAACGTTGATTGCAAGTCAGTATCAGCTTACGAAAAGAACGGCAATGACTAATCTAGCGGTTTTCAAAAAGAGTCTGCTTGCAAAAGTCATGGAGATCACCACATTGATTGATTAAGACTCTGTACTCGACGAAAATTCAGCATTAAGATTCTAGGGCACTCATGAAAATCCTTGACCTTGGTGAACGACTTAAAATAGATCAGATAGTCAAGTCCGGAGCGACACTTAGACTACTCAAATGCTGAAACTCGCCAATATAATGAGTTATCAGGCTCAAATGACTATCAGCCGTACGGAAATTTGCATGTGGTCTAAAGAAACACTCTAAAAGAAATGTATGATATGTTTGACTATTATTACAACATCCATAATTAGCATTTCCATAAGGCCCTGTGAAAAATTCATACCCATTGGCAGCATACTTTCTGTAATTCTGCAGGCTGTAAGCAGGTAGCGAAATTTGTGCAGCGATTGGGCTCGCAGCTGTCGATTTTTTACTTTGTTCTAACTTCAAAGAGCGCATGTGGCGCAGTGGTTAGAGGTGCCCTGCGTCGCACACGAGGTCAATGGTTCGATCTCGCGCTCATGGCCCACCAAGCCATCCATCCCTCCGGGGTCGGTAAATTGGTACCAGATAGGTCTCAGACTTGTCTGGGAGGATAAGCAGCACTGACTCGGTTCAGCGGGAGGCCACCGCGAGTCATTGTAAAGGCCAGATATGCATTCAATCACCTCAAACGAAGTTAGAAATTGAAGTCGAATGCATGGCGCATCCCTAAGGGATTGATCAACGCCGAGAGCCTTATCCTTTTTATCCTTTATCTAACTTCAAACAAGCGTCCATCTGTGTTTAACTTTTTATTAACCATAGACTAGTACCATTTCTAGAACAGCGTTACTGTGGTCCAAGGCATCTCATGGAGGGAAAGAAAGTTGAAAAAACTCCATTGTTGGTCGGCCTGTAAGACCAACTCCCAAACACAATCAGTGTATCAAGTTTCTTTGCCAGACTCAATCCCAATAGGCTGATACCATAGATTTTCATTTTTACCATAACACTCTGATAGTCACATGAATAGAGTTACAAAAATACGTTCAGGCTCTGAGGAAGGCGACTACGCCGACACATCAGCCACCAATATTCAAGAAGATCCATCGACCGTCCAAAAGGACAATGGATCAAAAAAGTGTATCAACCTCACAAAAGCAGATAATAAAAATTACTTCCTAAACTTTTTTTTCCAATTTCTTCGCAGATGAAAATATTTTTGAATGGAAAATATGTGTCAAATTTTTCTGGAAAGATAGAGCACTGATATTTATGAACCATTGGTAAACCAATGGAGGATATTTTCACTCCAGATAAACATTCAGACACTTTTGCAACACTTAATCCTTTTAAAACGAAGTTCGTGTACTTGTATACGTGCGTGTTTAATCATTCAGGACTTCACAAACAGCATTGATTTATCTTTCTCTCCGGAAGGAACTTTTTCATCAAATTTTCTATAGCATTCTGTGCACTGTACATTGCAAATTCTCTTAGTGTTCCTTTATGCATAGGCAGTCTTAATGGGCCTGCTTCAAAGAAAACAGGTTGATAGTGAAAGAAAGTTACTCTCGAGAAGAATGCTCGACTCAACGAGTCTAGATAGAGTGAATACTAGAAGATCCGCCAAGATCTGTCTGCATCGACGACCCTGCATCGCATGCAGAATTCGGCAAAATTTCTCACAAGCTTTTCGGTTGAAACTTACAAAGATACGATTACGAATAAATGATGAAAGGTCACAGAAGACACCCCCATAAAGGTTTGCTTCAATGTAAAAAACACCCATGTGTTGAAAATTTTCCTATGTCTTAATGAGGAAACTACATTACCTGGGTAAGGAACACATTTTCAACAGTTTTGAAAAATATTTGTTATTTTGTCCACATTTTGAATTCACTCGATAGCTGGAAAAATACTGATCTCAAAGCTAAAATGGATTTTTGAAAAAAAGATTCATAGTACGTCCTACTAACGGAAAGAATATTACGTTTTGCGCCTAAAGTTACCTTTTCGTATCTTCACACCGTTTTTTTGGTAGCATATAGCATAAGTTTTATTCTATGCAAACTTTATCGCAACGAAAGGTAAGTTTTCGATGGATGAACTTTTTTGTACATATTTTCAGCTAAAATGACTCCCATATATCCTGAAAGTCTCCTCTTTTTCAATACGAAATCACTTCATTTAAACTACAGCGCATTGCCACTTGCCTTTTCATAATCGACACTGCTGTAAAATCGTATACCGAAAACACATTTTCTTCAACGTGCGACTTCAGGAAAAGCTTATAATGAATCATTTCTAGTACTCCGTCAGAACACGCCATGATATGGTTTGCGCTTCCCCATTTCCAGACAACTTCTCTACTAAAGATGCGCATGCCTGTACCTGAACCACTGTTTCTTTAACTCGAAATATTCTTTCAGCATTATTAAAATGCTCATGGCATTTCATTTCTGGTCAGAACAGTTCGAAGAACCTCATTTTTTCAATATTTTCATGGGATACGTTATAACTTTTGAGTATTGCATAGAATGACACAATATCAAACTATAAGATTCACATCGTATTATTTAATTTCAGAAGTTCAAGATGAAAATAAAATTCACTACTTGCCTACTATTCCATCTGAAGTCAGGTATGAAGGCAAATAGTGTTAGTATAAGAAATAAAATATGAAAATGACGAGAATACGGGTATATGCAGACAAGAAGCTATAACCAAAAACAGTTCGAAGTTTGATAATATCGTAAATGAGATTTCTCTTTCAAAAATACTATGTTATAAAGGAAGCACTGGCCCTTCTTCAGCTACATTTAGCCTTTCTTAAGTCTCCACTGTCATGTAGCGGTCCTTAACGAGTATATATGCCGTTATTGGCACAAAATTCTGGATTTCATTACGTAACCACGGCTTAAGTTATGATAACTCGCCCTATCTGCAAGATGATCGCGCCGATTGCCGACGAAAATAACACAACATGACCCTTCAATGATGGCGGTGACCAGATGGCTGAATCTTTATTGTATCATATCAATAGACTTAAAGTGATACCAAAATTATATGCAAAGTACAAGGAATACAACAAAATGTGGAACAAAAGAAAAAAAGGCGAACCGACCCAAGACAGCAGTGTTCATACATTATGGTTAAAAACGCTAGAATCATATGCAACAGTCGCCAAATCGTTGAAATAGAGATCAGACCGTAATTTCTGTGGTCGAATTGTATTTAGATTTCAATTGTAGAGCATTGCTATTTCAGTCGTAAAATGCTCGCCTGCCAGGAGGGCGACCTGGATTCGGATCTTAACCAATGAAATGTTTTAGATATGACGTCGTAGAACTTGTGCGTTTCGGCATTTATAAGTTGATTCACATCGTCGCGCAGGCTGTGGCGATTATGTGGCAAAATGCTCCCGTGTCGCACATGCCGGCGATCCGGGTTCGATCTCCGTCCTACACAGTGCTTTAGATATTATGTTGTATGAACCTTGCTTCTTCGACGTTTACGACTTGATGTTCATGTGATCTCTGGGTGATTAGTCTCAGCTCAAAAAGAGCGGGGAGTATGTGAAGGTTAATTAGTTCTTGAAGCGACTAAAATCGAGGTTTTGGTAATGTTTTTGAGTGAAGTAATTGATGTATATAATTGACTGGGTTGTCAATACACCTATCTTTCCAGACTCTGATGAAGGCACAGCCACCGAAAGGTCAGCTGTTTGAAAAATAAATGAGTTATGAAAGCCCTATTTCGCTTAAAAAGAATAGACAAGGACTTATGACTTGAATCAGATTGCACTTTAGGCACTGATGATACAGGGTTATAGCACTTACTAGCCACGCGGGCAATCTGGTTTCTATTTCCGGCCAATGGAGTGCTTTTGGCAACACATCGTGTGTTTACTTTTGAACAACTATTAGTTTAATGGTTGTGTATTATAACCATTAATGGTTGAGGGGTAGAATGTTTGCCTACCATACTGGTGACCCATGTTTGATTTTCCAATGATGTAGTCCTCTAGGTATCATGCAATATGCAGAAAAAAGCATGTGTGAGCTCGTTGTTGTTGAAGAGGAATTCAACCAGCGATCTCTTATCTCTTGCAGGATTTTTCTAATGAGCGTACGACGTGTGTTCTTACTTTGTGATTGGAAGTGTTTAAAAATGATCTTAGGACTTTTACTTAAATTCAGATCGTGTATTGTGAGCAATAATTTTTCAACATTTCAACTTTTTTGCATGAACATCGCTTTTGAAAAGTAAAAAAGTGTTTTGATGTTGTTCGAAATCTTCGCACTTAGTTTAAGCGTTGCCATGGTTATCAATGCCGTGTAGACTGTTTTCAGTCGTATGCTGAAAGATGGAGGAGGTTACAGAATGTGCTGTGCCCGAGATATATCCATAGAAAAGTGAGGACAGTGTAAAAAATATGGAGTAAGAGAAATGTAAACTTTCATTTTTTATTTATTCATTCATTTGGCCACGCTATGAAACATTCACATTAGTTTCTATTGCTAGGTTTTACGGTTTTCTTTGCAGTTGTGTTGACAGTGGGTCTGACAGCTTTCTCCCAGTCGTACAAGTCGTTGATGTCGCCTCCTGCTGATTTCGCTCCCTGAAAATTGCGTCTTGACATAAATGTAGGAACACTACAATTCCAGTTCTGTCAGGATTAGAGTACTTGAAAAATAGGGTGGGTTGAAGCAGTGACAGTGGTCGACCCTCAAGAACACGATGCTGGTTCAACTTGGCTCTTTGGATTATGAGTGGAAGCGGCGACTCGAATGTAAAGAGTACCCAGACCTGTACAGTAAGTGGGAAACGAGTGGTGTAAAAAATTTGGATAATCCTCGCAAAAGCTCATCAAAGTGCGTTATCCTATCCATTCTATACTTTACTAATTTTCAGTGATTAAGTGTTGTCATCAGACGTCTATTTTCACGTAAAGTTTATTCTAGGAGCTCATGATAAACGCTTCTCTTGTTTTGGGCATGCATTTAGTTTCATATATCCTACTTACTTATTTGCATACTTGGACGTGCCGTTTTCAGTGGTAGTGCAAACTTTACCATGACTTCCAATTTCTTTTTTATTACGCAACTGTCGTCCATGGTGTTACATGGTGGTGGTGGTGTATGCCTGAGGTACAGCGCCGAAAACCGTGATCACATGTCTACGACAGGGGACCTCAAGTCACTGGGTTACACTCCTCCCACTTTAAGAGATAGGGATAGACTATAATCGAGGACTCCATACTGCGCTAATAGTGAAAATTATAATCTCAGTTATATTGTCCAACCTGTTCTGCTAATTTGTAAATGTATTCGTAGTCAACGTGATCGTGATATTTCAAAGTATCAATGTAGTCGATCATCATACTAAGTTCTTCTTTGCACGACAAAACACCAAGAATTTCATCCTGAATCATTGTCGTTTGGTCATAGCAATTTTCGGATATGATTACGATAACAATCTTGGCGGTGATGATGGAAGTGATAACTGTGATGGTATTGGTGATGATTACAACTAGAAGTGATCAAGAACATGATTTTACACTCAGTCTTGCAAAGTACAATTCTGATGCTTCGATGGCACTAAAATATCCTATGACATTTCAACCAAAAATGTCCTTCAAGCATAAGGATATGGTGATCTGAGAATGAATTCATGTTCCATGACCTCTACGTAGACGCAATTGTGGCAGTGGCACTTTATAATTCTCTAAAAGTAATGATATCGGCACTCACCCTTTTTTCGGAGCGCATTTTCTCCTTTTCTTTCAGAACTTCATCCCTCTCATCTATAAGTTTCCATGGTAAACCTACAAATATCGGATTTCAATATAGAAATTTTGAAAGTAGTGGCTAACAGTGCTACCAGTTGCTTTCTGTTTGTTTGCTTTCTTTCCCTTAATTTCCCATATTTTTTCGTTTTTGTCACACTGATTTTATCGTCTCAGCACAGATGCTACATGTTCCTTGTCTTCAAAAGGTGATACGGAATCAAGTTTTGAGGAAGTGACCCATAACCAGGCAAAAATTTTACCACTGTTCTTGACGAAATTGTAATTCTGATATCAAAACATTCGAATCATTCTAGTCGAAGACTGCTCCTACTGAGTCAACTGAGAAACTCTAAGGCTGATTGTCTCCGACTACGATGTGAAAAAATTGCTAAATCACCATAACATCGGTGAAATACCACCTTACATGAATTCCTATAATACACAAGACTAACCAAATTAATGTCAAATTACACTCAATGATGTATAAAGAATTTTTGACATATGGACGTCCTTTCAACTTAAATTATTTCTATAAAAGTCTTTGAAGGATTGTCTATCATTCAATGATGATATTGTCTCTTCAAAATCTTAAATTATCTAGTAATTTCCCTATTTCTATTGCGGAGGGCTACAATACAATCTTCTTGCGGGAAGGCGCGACACCGCCCGTTAGAGTAGCTGAGTGAGTTAGTAGTGCCAGGTTTTGTAATACTTCGCACCAAAAGAGTCGGAATAAAGCAACATTGATGAAAAGCAGTGGAAGAAGAAATTCTATAGATAGTATATGCAGGAAAAAGTTTTTGTGATGTCTGTCCATAATTTTCGTAACTACTTCCTAGCTACCATTCTACTGTTTCTGATCACTTCTTAGTCATTAACTTGATCTGTATGTTTTGCTGCAGTATCTTTTGTAAATTATGCTAAAGATTGATTAATTCGAAGAATGTTGTCTAAGAACAAACCTCCTGGAATTGTTATATCTAGTACCAAATAAAACCACGATTCACAATCATCTTTTGGACCCAACTCAATACGTTTGTGGCAAGCCATAGAAATGAATCGCAAGGTTCCCTTAATAAATAAGATGTTTAATAGTCTACAATTTTAGAGACGAAACGTTGAAGAATCGGAGTCTACTCGGTTTGGTCAAAGATACTAACTTATAAAGCAAAAGTTTGAAGTTTTTTGAGAGGATAGATGTTTATCATTGGCTTGACTCCTCTTTATCTAACGAGCCCATTATGCCAAATCCTCACCACAGTAACCATAAGTGTTTGCTTTGTATTCCTTGTTGTGCAAAATGAAAGGTTTACTCTAGTGGGAATTCGCTCAATTTTGGCAAAAGAGTTCGCTGTTACTTGTTACCTCCAGATAACGTTGGTTCTTTAATATTGAGAGTTTTGTCAACTTGCAAACCTCGCGGTCGTGCGATAATATTTTAGAGGATAACACGAAATTCGATGAAGAGAAAGAATTTTACATCGTCTTTGCCTTTACAAAGCAATAGCTCGCTCCTTCTACACAAAAGGCTAACAGCGAGATTAGGAGTCGCAATGTGATTTGGTCACATTATAGAGGGGCGGAGAATGAAGATCAACTCAAACAGATACCTTGATTAGAACACTTTCTCGTGGCGCTTTCAGTTCACCTTTCACATTAATAATTTTTCTTGCTAGTCCAAAATCTAGCAAGTACACCTAAAATTTTCACTTGAAATGCATAAAAAATCACAATTTTACTTATAGTGTCTTGCATCGGTTGTATTTACTATCATGTAATCCCATGATTCCGTTATCCGCAATATCAACCAATTTTCGAGGGAGTAGCTTTAGTTGTCTTACGAAAAATTTCCTACAGCTCAGAATATTGAATGATCAAGAAAATTACATGTAATGCTTTCAGATCGGCTATTTTCCATCGGTTTTTTTTTTTCTCTGCAGACAAATTCCGTGGGCACCACTTTACAGAGGCATATCAGTTGAGTGAAAACTGATTCTCAGAAAAAGCGAAGAAAGGACTATTCCAACATTATTGGCAATCAAAGTAGATATCTAATGTGTTGGAGTGAAGTGTAGTCACCAAATTGAGATACAATCTCTTACCACTCGTTTTTGGTCTCCTAAACCACATGCGTAATTGAAAGGCTTCAAGTCTCGATGAATAAAACCGCATTTATGCAAGTCTTCACACGCCTCCAGACATTGTATGCCTGCACCCATACTAGTAGGCACTGTGAAAACCTGAAGAGAGAGAAAGCTATGTGAAGTCTTCGATAACAGCGAGAAATGTAAGCGGTCGTACATTGTTTGGTCGTGCAGCTTTTAGGTCGGCGAGACTTTTTCCAACCAACTGCATGACGAGGAAAAAAACGTATCGTTTTTGCCTCGATCTACAATTCTAGTGAAGTGAGATTGCTTGCGCTAAACAGCCATGAGTTTGAGTATTGCAATCTGGAATATGAGACAAAGCAATCGTGCTATGGTTGAGTGCTTGATGAATACGTCTTCACTGCGATTTTCTGGTTGAATATGACTCATTCACAGAAACTCTGAGCAAGCTCTGGTTAGAAGTTCTCAAGACGCCAGCGCCAATCGCGGATATATGAGAAACTTTTTCAAAAACAGCTACCTTTTGTTAGCATAATTTTTCTATAAATCGAGACTGGCAGAATTCAACATCCATATTTTATCAACTGTTAGTAAAGTAGAAGCTAATTTATTTATATATGCGAGCAGTGATCACAATTGTCCTACGGAACGCCACAGCTAGACTATCCTTAGGATTGCCAGGAGTCGCACTCAACCACTGATCTACATCGTTCAAAGAAAGATGAAAGACGAATTGAACGTTAGAAGCATTGGAATCCGCACAGTGAGAAAGAGCACGGTGAGAATAATTAGATAAGTCACTAAAGTCATTATCACAATTCACTGTGCGGATTTCAGCACTTCTTGCTTTCAAATCGCTTCCGTGCATTCATCTCCCGTAAGGCTCTTTTTATAATTTACTTGGTTTAGTTGCTGCAAGAGAACTCGTTTTCACTACTGAATACTCCAGAATGGTAGTTGAGAAGATTCTCCCTGCAATCTTGAACTAGGCTTATCTATGGCCTTCGCTGTGCGACAAAAACTGGGTGGTTTTGGTGCACACAAGATTCTATCTGAACTTCCTGTGATCAATCGGTTTCTTGTCGCGTAAATACTACGACAAGTGTCACCCTCTGGAGTATATCTTTATGAGAAATTTGCATTTTTTTATTTCTCATTTTTAGCGGGCGACTTTTGTTTCTGAAAAGAGCGGCAGTATAGACTATATAATCAGTGAAGGCGCACAAGAATATCTCTGCCTCCGAAACGCGTTTTATCAGCGCGCAGAATGACTTTTTGCTAGCACTTTCCCCTTTTTTAAACTATTTTGATGTTGCTCTAGCCTGGATTCCACAACGGATCTACATGCCATGCCATCGTAGGAAATTTGGGCTGGGCTCGTAATACGTTTTAACAACAACCAATAGACGAGAGCCATTGACAATTGGATTTTTCGAGATACGAAACGCACAACAGGAAGACGACCGATTCAGTAGTCCGATATGCTCACAAAAAGCTTAGAAATAATGATAATATGCCCAACAATAAGAGCAGAGAGAAGTCACTGAGTAACTCTTGCAGGCGATAGGGAGAAAGGGAAATGTCACTGGTGCTCGCTTGGGTCACTTAGCGATCAACAGAACGACAGGTGACACAGCTGATGGATAATTGCGGATATGATTTGAAATGAGAGCGCATCAGGACTAGAAGGTAAAGATCGCTCTTTTTCTAGTTCAAAGCAAACCACTTCGATATTGGGCCTTCTTACAAGTTTTGAGATTAAAGCAATAAACACCAAATTCCTTAACCAAAAGTAATCATAATTACTTGATAACACTACTCGAATTATTCACCATCAGCCTGAACACATTTGCGCCATCTCTCAGGCAACAAATCATTACCTCTTGTGAAGAATTATTTGAGCTCTTTTTCGGCACCAAATTTGTCCATGATTACGGCATCATGGTCGTTTAACGAAATCTTTATCGCAATTTGCTGCTTTTTGCAGACTGTTAAACGATGTTAAAAGTGAACACGAATGCATAGCATGTCCCTCAGGGATTGATCAACGCTGCGAGTTTTATCCTTCAGCTTTTTGAATCACAAACGAACGAGGGTGAAGTTATACAACAAAATTCGAGCTAAACTGTGTGCTATCTACAGGTTTCACAGCAATGGCAGAGAAAAATTAGGCATCGCCTAGCACCAGAAGATCGCAAAACATTAACAAGGTAAGGGAAACGCGACTTTTCTCCCAAAATGCATGAAATGTCGATTTATCGATTAATATTACGGTAGTAAAAGGGCCGGGTCACACAAAACCTTGCCGAGCGAGCTCCGTGGCATCTGTAGGCTTCACAGGAAGCGGAGCGAAGATCAGACATCATCCAGTGCGCAACAAATCCGATATTAGGTATCGTCGCGACAGTGTTACAGATCAGTGACTCATGGGTCGCGCTAATTTTCTTGTGTCATACCGATGTTAGTATATGTACAAAAATTATTTCAATCACTAGTTATTTCCATCAATTCAAGCGATTTTTCAACGAATCTACTTTATGCTTTCTTCCAAGAGAATACCAAGAAAATTTCCGCAGTGGAAAAAATAAAACGGCTCACTTCCATTTTTAGCTTAGGATGTCGGCGTTGTTCAGTTTTTTTCTCGACTTTCATTGCATACACTTTTGTCGTATCTGTTTCATCATGAACTCTGAACAAATTGAACTAAAGTCGCTGTACTTCAAAATTTCACAAATATTTACTAATTACTTGTAGACGGCGCCAAATCCACCTTTTCCTAGTAGTTGGACGACGACATAGTTAGCTCTGCTGGACTTGATTATTGTCCCCCAAATGGACATGACTAATGCGGGTTGTGCAACGATTTATGAGTTGTGACGATAAAAGACCAACAGCTTTGATTTCCAGAGAATTATCTTTGGAGTTGCTCATTTTGCTTTAAGAAAAACTACTCTTCAACACTCTAAAATAAGCTTTTATAGTGGAAGCAAACATAACAAATGAATGTTAGTGATAATGGATTGATTTCAATGTTGATCTCTTATCATTGTTCAAAAACATTTCCGTATAACATTCTTTGTGCACTCCTCTCCAATGCGGTCGGTCGACCATATCCTAGGATTTGAATTGTCTGTGAGTGTTGAAAATTGAGAAGCGAGCCTCGTTCCACAAGACTGTTCTTCAATTTATAGCCGAACAGAGCGTATTTAGCAACCTGATGTGATGACTTGTTTCAGTGATAGAAAAGAAATCCTTGGCGGAATCGATAATTCGCGTTTCAATCGTGGAAAAGTTTTCTATTGATTATTCGACCGAATTTTTCACTGTCTTTCTCATAAGAACATTGATCGTACTTTCATGAAGCTCCATTTGAACAGAGACGATTGCGAATATTGTCACATTTTAACTATAATATTACATGAATTACGGAAGCCAAGCCCGTCTTTTCGACTACGCATCTCTACGGAAATGTTTCAGCCGGGTGACAAACGGCTCTAATGATACCATTTCAGTTTACGTTAATATGTATGTGTATTTTACATTAATCTCTTATGTTAAATAAGATTATTTGCCCTGCTGCATTTTAATCATTATTCTTTGTCACACAGCACTTAATGTATATAAATATTAATGTATAAAAATGACTCCGTCGTTTTTTGCTGTAATATTAGTGAAAATAAAGATATCCAAATTTCTTTTCTTTGTTTAGAAGTGCGTTAGAAACGCTATTCAGACAAATGTTTCTCATATATAATTTACTTTATATGTTGGGTTTTTACGGGACATTGTCGATGCCGATTTTTTGTGCCCAAAAAAGCCACTTTTCGAAATTTCCTTGTTTGTAAATTGAAAAATCAGTAATTTCAAGTAGTAACCTGATGGTGTAATGTTTGAAGAGCAGACCGGGTGAGACAAAGCCTCCTAATACTTCCCACCTCAGCTCTTTACGACGTTTTTATTTGGTTTTGCATGAGGAAGTCAAGCGTTTTCATACAGCAATATTGCAGAGTTCTTGCCTTTTCGTTTTACGATGTGTGATTTGTAACAATATGTTCTGAACACAGGAGAGAACTCTTAATCGAAATTTCCTCCATCTAGGTTGACAATTTTCGGCCACTTTTCGGATAAGAGATTAACAATCAACGAACAGTCGCACTCTTCGGCAAACCTTCGACGCGCCTTTGAAAGACTCTATAGGGTCATCCTTGTGCGGACGGTACGAGCGTGACCGATCCTCCAGACTGTTCTCTTCAGCTCTGTACTTCGCAAACCACTTCAATGTCGTCTTTTCTGCAATCATACCATCACCCCAAGCTCCATTATTCTTTGTGCGCCGCTTCATTAACATTTCCTTCTATGGGCCATTCGTGCATGAGTAGTAAGCGACTTTTGTTCCCTAGAGAGCTCCATCTTGAAGCGGGTACAGGCAAATTGTACAGCGAAATGTGGGCAAGAAAATATGCAATTGAGCGATGCCGAAATCACGAATTTTATGGGAAAATTCATATTAAAACACTAAAGCAGCGTGCACTTTTTACACATGATATTTATAGCAAACCTCCCAAGGGAGTTTTGCTATCTTTTCGGGAATTACATGATAACTTAGGCAACGCAGATGGTCCATGACCTTAAAGAGCGAATGGTATCGCAGAGGTTCGAGGACCTTAGACAGAAAATGTTCCAAGTGGCAAGGGCGGCACCCAGCTGTCACCAACCTCAACAGTCAGTTCGATCGCGGGGCATCATCCGAACGATCGTCTGATACCACCCGGACCACCTCACCTCAAATCGTAAATGATCCATTATTGCTCTCTTCACACAATCTCGTTATCGTGTAACTAATTGCTTTCATAGGGTTGTGTTCATACAACTGTCAGATGAACTCAATAGAACTGTGAGCGGAACATAGCGCTTCCGTGGCGGAGCATACTCACTTAGGCTATTCTCGGCCCGTCACCGCGGTTTAGGGATTCTGCCCATAACTAATCAGTAGTGACCCCACTGCTAACACTATACACTCACCCGCTGGATCCCGCCCCCGGTGCTTCTACTTTGGGGCGAGCATAGCAACCCCAAACGGGCTCCGCTACTTAGTCATGCTCCGTCACTTGCAATAACATTGTCGCTTGCAATAACATTATCACTTACAACAACATCACCACTTACCATAACACTTCCGCTTACGATAACATTCATAGCATCGTCGGATGACGATACTTCTCATCAATCGGTCACTCACAGTGACTTAGGCATATGTTCGCTTAACGATATGTCGTAATCACGTATAAATTATCATTATAGTAACGTATGTATATTATAGGTTGTTTGGTTGTACCACATTGTTTGGTACCACGCCATTGTGCGGTTCCATCCTATTGTTTGGTATAAACCGTATAAACTATTGAGCTTTCACAATACAGTACGAATCCACTGAACCACGACATATAATTCAGTACATCGGCTACAAATCTTTGACACAGGTTTGGTGCATTGGCAGGAAGTCGAACCCGGGTCGCCCGCGTGGCAGGCGAGCATTCTACCACTGAACCACCACATATAATTTAGTACGTCGGCTACAAATCTTTGCTACAATATTATATTGTTCTCGTTGTTGTGGATCACGAGAAAATACATTAGGGCAATGAAAAGAGAAATAATTTCGTGATTTCCCTTTTCAGTAAGTACTAGATTGTGAAAACGCATTCACTTTGTACAATATAGAACAAATTTGGTCATATCAATGGTCAACTGTTGGGGTTTTCGTCTCCTTCAGAGTCCGAAAAAGTTAAACTAAGCTGCAGTTCACGTACACCTTAAACATGGAAGCAATAGCTAGGCTAGGTGCCAGTCGCTGTCCCATTGCCGACCCTCTCATCTGCGCAAAACACTTCCTGGATCAACTAAAGATTAAGTGGCTTACATACTCTTCTAAAAGAACCATGGTCTGCTGTATCGACAAACTATACATGTTCATCGTTTCACTAAATACAACACCCTCGAATGACATGAGACAGATTCACATCGGAAGGGCCATCGGCTGTAGGTGAACGACACGTACCACTTAAATTTTGAAGAAGGTGCAGTTGCTGCTGAGCACTAGACACAAAGAGGACAGTATGATAGATGTGGACTTATAGAAATGTAAAGGAAAGAACAACATCAATGGAGAAAGTTTGTGGATAGAGAACGGAAAACAAGGCTTTCAATGACTTAAACATATTTTTCTCTGAGTGAAACTGAGCTGCTTAACCCAATAATGTAGAGTAGTACGCAGAAACATTTGCATCAGCCGGGATTCGAACCCATGTCCCACTTTTTCCGATAGCGTGTGCTGAACCGTTGCACCAACGGCGCAGCTTAGAGTTTGGCATTTTTAGGCTTCTAACCACACGTAGTGGTTAGTTCGGTCTACGTTCCAGACTCACCGGCCTTAAATTCTTTCCAAGTAGTCAAATTGTTATCAGATTGACTTGAGACAGCAGCAACATTTTATGATTTTATTTATTTATAGACTACCATAAGTCATCGTAGAGGCCAGACATGCATACGAGCACCTTTAACGAGGCGCAGTGAAGTCAAATCCGCCGTGTGTTACTCGAATATTGATGTACGCAGTGAACATTAAAACTTCTCATGTACAAGTTTCTAGCGACTTTTTTGACTATATACAAGGAGAAGCAGTTTCTTTGGTAACTTCATAATCTGTTGCTGAGCTACATTATCTTACAGGATTCACGAGAAAGGAAATCACCAAACAAGGCGATTAGACACTGTGTCTTTTATCTCACAAACTAATTTTTCTTCATGAAAAGCTTGTGGGAGGTTGGCATATCTTCTTCGAAATGATAACTAGCGTTTCGGCAATTTCGTGCTTCTCAGAACCGCTTAATCATTAGAGTGGAAAGTCACGTTTATCCTGTCACGCACGTTGAATAAAGTGAGGAAAAGTGAAAAAGATTTTTTTTTATAAACTATGTGACTACACACCAGTGACATTTCCCACATAAGTTGTCAAACGGCGCTGAAAAAGGTAGAGTCGCCGAAGTGTAATATACATCAATTTTGAAACAGAGATATCATTGCTGCACAGGAATTTAATAAAGAATAACTCATTGAATACCTTTCCATTTCTTATGCAAAGGTTTAAACATCTCGGAACCCACCAGTTGTATTCGTCACGCGCAGTGAGAATCGTAGTCGATGCGCGATTTCTGTTACTTACTGCGGATTTTTTTTCGTTGCTTTGGATATAAATATAGTGCTTTCGTGATTTTTCAAAAGCTTACGATTTTTCCCAAGCACTCGCATGCTCTTTGTGCAAATGTAACGTTCATGTTTAATTAAAAAGTTTCTGTTTTACTGCGTAATTATAGTGATGTGGGAATTTGGTGAGTCGTAATAAGTTACACAATGAATATAATGGTATAAATTTATCACTTCCAATGAATTTTGCTTTATGCAAAACTCAAAATTTGTAATTGTAACTGAAAATTAGAATATAATGCATAATTTGTCAGAAATGATGTTGCATAGTGCATTCGATACCAGGCCGTTGATGCGAAGGCAAAGAAGATTCCTTCTGGAAGGGGCCTTATTCTTTGGAGAAAAACTTTCCTTCAAACTTCCAGTAACCAGTCGATCGCTCAAATTCTTGCAATTACGATACTTTGCTTGGCTTTAGAAAAAAAGTGTTATAGTGTGATGTAACGGCGAAAACAAAACCATGTTTCACAGTCGGCACTCCTTGTTCACTCAACTTGACTCCGCTTTTCAATATCTGAGTAGCTTTCCATTCAAAGTTTAAAGCCTATATGATAGCGTAAATCATGAAAGGTCTAAAACTTGATCTTTGTTTCAAAAAGTTTTGTATAGATGTCAAGAATGTCTAAAGCCTTACTGAGGTTATTGCGCCAGAGCCATACACGTGTTTCGGAAGTTTTGTATAGTTTGCCGTTAAAGCAAAAAGGAACCTACGTTTCACCTTTAAAGTTTTCTTCGCACATATAAGATATGTTTGCATAAAAGCGCATGAGCATGTAAAGGCAATCATATTGTATCTGAAGGTGAAAACAAATCTGTACCTCGCAACAGATGCAAAATTGCTGAATGAATAACAAAAATTGTGCTCCTCATAGCGCTGCGTGCAGCGATTACAATTGACGCTCCGAAACCATGCGACTTTCGTTAATTATTTGAAAATTTTTCTCCGCTTCGCGAAATTTTCCGAGCTTGACGAAACTATGGAAAGGACCTCGCTTTATTGTTTTATTGACATTGGCTTTTTATTTTCTTTCTACGTAGCAATCAAACACGCTTCAAATTTCAGAGCAATGGTAAAGTATTTTGAGTGCAGAACGTAATGTTTTTTTCGCTCTTAAAGCGGTCTGTAAAGAATTTTTCGGATTAAAACCAGTACTAGAAGTTTTCGTGATTCCTTCTATAATGGTTGTCTAGTTATCACTAAATATTTTTTGAAAAACAGGCACAGACGCCAGCTCAAAATATTAGTGTTAACACGAAACCACGAAAGGCTAGTGTCCCACTGTTGGTGCACTTGGTCTCGGAAGGATTAGCGAGACACAATTTCTTTTCGTCGCTACTACAGCGGAATAGAAGCTTTAATCAAAAATTAAGTTTGCAATCAAAATTACCGTTTTTCATGCTATCGGTTAGCTACTGAAACTTTGATGAGAGGACTTTGTCTGGGAAAGGCCACACACGTGCGCAAGATACACTGCACACTCTACGAAAGAACGTAGTTTTCTCTCCGTTACTGCAACTCACTAGAAAAAACGCTTCTAAAAATCAAACATAGTATTAGAACTGTGACCTTTTCAGCTATCGAATGTTTACTGGAGCAATAGTGAAAAAGCTTTCTTTGGTGAAAATGCCAAGCGCACACGAATGCAATATGCACAGTGCACTTCGACGAAGAAACGTAATTTCCTCTTTATTGTTGGAGCTCAATGGAATAGTGTTTTCAAAAATCAAGCTTTCCATCGAAGCCGGAGTTTTTGAGCTATCGAATGACTACTCAAGGTCCGCTGATATTTGTTAATTCGATGAGAAAATAGCGAAAAGGCGTGTGTACAATGAGTGGTGACGTGGTAATGAAAGGGATAATAAGAGTCGATCTTCGTATTTACTACATATCTTGGTCCTTTAACAAATCTGACAATGAGAAGAACCCAGTGCTATTCATTAATATGTGTTTTCGAAAAGCTTAGAGAAATGCTAGTTATTTTATGTTGGGTATGAATGTCGATGGTCCCGAGGTCAGTCATCTTCTCTTCTGTGATAACTACACCATCCCGTGGCAGCGAAGCGAGAAACGAACGCTAGAGGAGTTTGCATGTGGAGATTGTAGCCTATATGTGTACACATAAGCTCATAGAACAATGCCACTTCTATTATTTTGTGGAATGGTCACCTTTTGTATGCCGATAAAAGTCGTTGTAAGTGTCAAAAGCCCAGTATTGTCTATGATCTATTGTGCTTTAACCTATTCGGTACGACACGACACGACGCTAGCCGCGTCTTCTCTTGAGAAGTGAATTTTTCGTAGCTCCGAATAGTGAATAATACCAGCCGTCTCTAAAATAAGATTAATATTTTGACCCGCTGCGACGACGCTCTACAGCAGATTTTTTGGTATTAGTTTATGGTACCGACAAGTATTGGAAATTTCTTCTCCAGACGTGATTATTATACCAATAAAACACTCTATTATCCTAATATCACAACATTTTAAAACGAAACATATATTCATGAGGTAACAGCAGAACTAACGCACAGGTTTTGCAAAACTTGCTCCACTCAATTTTATATAAGTTTCCTCTGCAACATAGTACACTGTAGAAATTGCGTAATAGTGATTGTCTATAGAAGAACGTCAAATATTAATTGATGTCAAAGAATTACACTTAAGACATTCTGTGAAGCTTTGCGGTAGGAGCTCGAAAAAGCAGCCCTTTACGATGGCAGGCAGCACTAACAACTCGGCACAACGGACTGCTCGCCACGCACGGCGAGCTGAAGCTGGAGGCTTGTCATTATAGCATCCAATGGGTTAATGGCGGACAAGCTGTCTAAGTTAGCAACGCGAGCGAACTTCCTTGTCATACCTTGCGACATTGATTTTTAGCATCAAACGTTATGTGATGGATACCTATCCTCGCATATCATTAAAGATACGGTTACTGGTAGTCCTTTCTTACGTGACCTTTTGCTTCCCAAAATTGGCCTCTATTAGGTAGAGCTTATGATTTCATATTAACAACAATGAAAAAATTATAAAATCTGAATGGGAAGTAATCACGATATGCGTTGATCTCAGTGCAATAACTACATATTCGTTTTGTGATTTACCTAATGAAACACGGTTGATACGAAAATAATTTTTCAGTGACGTTCGACATTTCCGTCCTCTTTAGAGCAGATGAATCAAGTCGAGTGTCCAAATTTTTTGCTCTTCTGCGAGATATTTGCATTCGCTTATCTTTCGAATGAAGTCCTCTCCGGTGGAGATCCCCTTGATTGAGGAAACTCACTAGGCCCATACATGCAGCGCGGTTGATGATGACACTGGTTGCTAGTTGATAATATATTATTTCCAGCCGAGCAAAATTACACGATGGGTTTTTCACAGTGTGGGGCAACTCAGCGATGACCTTTATCACATAAGCAGTTAAGCTTCTCTGAGAGACTCAAGTCGGTGAAACAACAGCATCTACTTTTTGAAAAGCTATACCAACGTCAGGGAGCGCATGTGGAGCAGTAGTCATAGGTACTCTGCTTCGCACACGAAGCCAATGGTTTGATCTCGCGCTCATGACTCTTCAAGCCATCCATCCCTCCGAGGTCGTGAAAATTGGTATCAGACTGGTCTCAGACTTGTCTGGGAGTATGAGCAGCCCTAACTCCGTTCAGTGGGAGGCCACCGCAAGTCAGTGTAAAGGCCAGATATGTATTCGATCACCTCAAGCGTAGTGAAGAATTGAAGACGGATGCATTGCACATCTCTCAGGGATTGATCAACGCCGAGAGCTTTATCTTTTATATTAACTTCGCATAAGCTTTTGAGTAAGGAGAGTTTGCGGTGCAGTTTTCATTTTTCGTGTCGAGGTCTAGTGAGAGTTGATAATTTGATTTACTGCATATGCGTATTCCAATTGACAGTGCACACCAAATGATATGGATCGTTTAGCTTAGTGTTCTAGGAAGTAGTTATTGAAGGTTAACGGTTTATCGGAAATTCAATGGGTGAATTTGCAGTGAAGCATTCTCTTCAGGAATTCAATGTTGGATATCAAACTACATTGTTGAGTGGCAGCTTACTGCAAATTAATCTTTATCAGTCTAAATAGAAGATATTAGAATGCAGATGTTTTTATTGACGCGAAGCAAATTTAGTTACACCGCTTGCGCGAAAATCGATTCTGGAGTTGATGAATTTGCTGAAAGCGCTTCTGTCCCTGCTTTATTTCTATATAAAATCTCAATTCACGATGCTGTCAACATGTCTGAAACGGTGGTATTTGATTGACGAAAGATTTTTTAAGTATGATAGATGAGGCGCTGTTTTCTTAGGAGAGCTTGTACAACATTTGCAATGTTGGTGATGCGACCTGTGGCTTTCTATAGTATTTAATGAAGATTGCTGCCTTTTCGTGAATCAGTTGTGGACGCGCCAGACAAACTTCTTGATGTGCATCATTGAACCGTTGAACGTGCCTCTCCATCGTGATCGCTTCATCCGAATTCACGAACTGTGATGGATCACACCAATAGAAAGCCGCCAAACAATCAGTATGGTGTTCTCTCGGTGTAAATTCGAGCTTAGAAACTGCTCTTACGCTTCATTTCTATTCAGTTACTAAGCCTATCGTTGCTACTGATCAATCTGGATCCAAAACTCGCCGCGTATCGAAATTCGAAAGATTAACGAGTTGTTCTGGTTGCGCAGAGAAAGCGTCGAGGGCTTATGTGAACGGTAATTCCTGTAATTACTGCTCATTTGGTGATGCACCTATTTGTCATGTTATTTCGACTTTGCACCTTGACAGTCGCTCTGAATAACTAAACCTGATCAAACAAGAATTAAACCATCGTCTCAACTTTAGCGAAGGTGAAAGAATGTGAGCAAAGCAGAAACCGCGATAATGAGTAAGCTCCTCCGGTAAGACTGAAATGTGAATCAAATGTAATTCATTGTCAAGAGTTTTGCATATTACTTAGCATTCTTGGAAATGTGGGAATAAATGGGACTTTTTGGACTATATACAAGGAGAAGCAGTCCCTGTGATAAATTCATATACTGCTGAGATACACTTTGTATTATAAGATTCACAACGTGCACAGTTCAGCATTGAACCTAATCCCAGAAAAGAACTTAGAGCCAAAATGTGTTTGCAAGGTTACAGAGCGTAAGTATTTTGGAAATGACGGTGATTTTGGTTATACGTGCTCAAAGCACAAAAATCAAGAAATTCTACTATCAGATAAAAGGCAAAATTTGACCACCACAATTTGTGTGATCCTCCCTCTGCAAGAGTTCTGTGAAACATGTTCATCAGCAATCGCTTTCAAAATATCATAACCGGAAGTGAGCGAATATCATCCCAATTCTAATTGCAATCAACTGATCAAGATCAATTTGTAATCATCAACTACAAGCGTATAATTTTCGTCTACATTTTTTCACATCAAAAGTATTCTAACAGATGAATCTAATAAACATTAAGAAGTAAGCATTTTCGATCAAACCAAAAACGCGTGACCGCGAGATTTCAAATATGCAAGCCACTGCATTGTTTGTGATTGTGAAGAATTTTTTTTACTTTAGTATAAAACCAGGTGTTTTACCCCATCATCAACTTTGCAAAGCGTTTTCCTGCCAAGTAATGTTGCAGAGACCTGGAATGCTAACCACTTGGAGCTGCATTTGGGCTATACGGTGGATGAATCAAACGTATGCACCCTAATTCTTCAATCTAATTTCGATTTAATGCGAGCAATATGTGGACAAGCGTTTTCTTGACTCCGCTTCGATAAAAATGTCGCAGCTGATTTTGACGTGTTGGTGTCGCCTTCACGAATGAGTGCGGAAAAGCTATAAATCATCCGGTCCATTTTATTCTACCTAAACCTAGAATGACTGAGATGACGACTGCACATATAATACTCGCGCGTTAGTATCTAAATCTATCCACATAAGTTGATATAGCATGCTAATAACACTAAGTTCAGCATATCAGTAGCGCCTGTAGGAAAAGCGCTTATTATATTTATGGTTTTGATAACGCCGAAAAGCTAGCAACTCATGGAAACAACAGAGAATTCGCAAACACTTGCGTTCTCGGCAGTATGAGTTTACCAATGAACACCACCGTAATTGAAAGCTTACCCTAAGAATTGGGCGTTTCGATTGAACAGAAGTGGACCAAGACTTGTCTGACAATCTACGTTGCCCAGAAGTTCGTATCAGTCTACAACGAAGACAAGTCCCAATAATTTCTTCGAAGATTTCTTCGAATACAGCGACTTCTAATAAATCAAAAAATTTCTTTTGGCTGCTGATCTATAGTCTAAGGAGATAGGACCTCCACCTCCTTTGCAAATGATGATGGCCATTCGCAAGTAAAGTTACAGAACTCACAAAACGAAATGCGCGAACCACTCCAAGTTCATACTAGCTCAAAGAATCAGCCTAATTTTGAAAAAACATCGTCATCTACAAAATCGATGAAGTATAGGATTTGTTCATTCCGGCTCTTGTATTAATAATACGGAAGTCGAGAGTATGAAAGTTATGATATTTTCTCCCGCTTCAGCTAGTGTGCTGACGTGAATTGAGCGACATGTAAATACTTATATGCGAGCTTGCAAAACACTTCAGGGGAGAAGAAATCAATTCTGAGAGAAGAACATCAGTAGCTGTCCAAAACTACAAGGGTCGTCAAAAGCATTTGCATTGTCATGACTTTTTGAATCTTATCTCCGGGGAAAGTAATCATAACTTCAAAGGCAATTAAAAAGTTCGCCCATAATTCTTATTGTCAAGCATCAAAAGCCGCGCTCTCCTCCTTTCATATCAAATCTGAATTTATAATTGTAGCACTCACTTATTATTTCTCACGTGGTGTAAAGTCCAATATCACTTCACAAAGTTCTTCACATCATCCATCACCTGCGTAAATGAATAGCTCTTAATCAATGAGGGACCAGTACAACCAAGTCGTTGAACGAAAATGATCACTCGCTCTTAGACAACTATACCTCACTGATTTCATAGATACAGTTCTATTTAAAACCTGTGAAGAGCCACACTTGATATATGATAAAGTAAGGTGTAAGTAAGTAAGTAAGATACTGATAAAGTAAGATGAGGCTATTCTAAAGTGTCTATGTGTCTAGTGCTTCACCATCTCCACTTTCCTCAAAATTAAGTGAGTTCAAGTCGTTTACCTATAGCCGATCGCTCTTGCGATGTGAATCTGGCTTATGTCAATCAAGGATGTTAATATATAGGGAGCGATAAACATGTATGCTTTGTCAATACAGCAGATCATGGTTCTTCAAAAAAGTGTGTAAACTGCCCAATCCTCAGGTGATCCAAGAAGGGCTTTGTGCAGATGAAAGGGTTGGCAGTGGGGCAGCGACTAACACCGAGTCTAGCTATTGCTTTCATGTTTAGGACATATGTAAATTGCACCTCAATTTGACTTTTTCAGGCTCTAAGGAGACGAAAACCCGAAAAGTTAACGACTGATATGACCAATATTGTACTATATTGTACAAAGTGAATGTGTCTCAACAACCTCGTGCTTACTGACTATGAAAATCATGGAGCTATTTCTCTTTTCATTGCCTTTATGCAATTTCTCGAGATTCACAACAACGAGAACAATTTATGTGTTGTTAAAAAAAGATATGCTGCTTTGCATTCTTTAATATGATTTTTGCCATGAAATTACATAATTTCGGCATCGTTCAATTGTGTATTTTCTTGCGTACATTTTGCTGTACATCTTGCTTTAAGATGGAGCTGTCTTGAGAACAAGAGTCGCTTACTATTCATGCACGAATGGAGAGTAAGAGAAAATGCTAATGAAGCGGCGCACAAAGACTAATGGAGCTAGGGGCGATGATACGATTGCAGAAAAGACGACTATGAAGTGGTTCGCAAAGTACAGAGCTGAAGAGAACAGCTGGAGCATCGGTCACGCTCGTGTCGTCCACACAACGTTGACCCTAGAAAGTCCTTCAATGGCATGCCGAAGGCTTACCGAAGAGTTCGATTGCCTAACAAGTGTTGATCTCTTATCCGAAAAGTGGCCGAAATTATCGAGGTAGATGGAAAATATTTTAGTTAATAGTTCTTTCTTGTGTTCGGAACATAATGTTACAATTTTCACATCGTAAAACGAAAAGGCAAGAACTTCGCAATATTTGCATGAAAACGCTCAACTTCCTCATGCAAAACCAACTGAAAACATCGTAAAAGAGCTGAGGTGGGAAATAATAGGAAGCTTTACCTTACCCGGTTTACTCATCGCACATTATACCATCAGGTTACCACTTAAAATTACTAATTTTTCAATTGCAAAACAAGGAAATTTCAAAAAAGTGGCATTTCTTGGGCACAAAAATCGGCATCGACAAAGACCTGTAAAAACCAAACATTTAGAGTAAATTATATAAGAGAAATATAGGATTAATTAGCCTTTAAACTCTCTCTCAAACAGAGAAAAGAAATTTGCATATTTTTATTTTCACTAATATTACAGCAAAAAACGACGGAGTCATATTTATACACCTAATATTTATATACATTAAGTGTTGTGTGACAAAGTATAATGATGAATGAAACGCAGCAGGGCAAATAATCTTACTTAGCATAAGAGAACAATATAGAACCGGTGTAGATCTAGCATAAAAATGAATGTAAATACACATATATATTATCGTAAATTGAAATGGTATCATTAGAGCCGTTTGTCACGCGGCTCGCAACATTTCCGTAGACATACGTAGACGAAAAGACGGGCTTGGCTTCCGAATTCATGTAATATTATAGTTAGAATGTGAGAACATTCGCAATTGTCTCTGTTTAAATGGAGCTTCATGAAAGTACGATCAATGTTCTTATGCGAAAGACAGTGAGAAATTAGGTCGAATAATCAATAGAAAACTTTTTCACAATTGAAACGCAAACCATCGATTCCGTCAAGGATTTCTTTCCTATCACTGAAACAAGTCATCACATCAGGTTGCTGAATACGCTCTGTTCGGCTATAAATTGAAGAACAGTCTTGTGGAACGAGGCTCGCTTCTCAATTTTCAACACTCACAGACAATTCAAATCCTAGGATATGGTCGACCGACCGCATTGGAGAGGAGTGCACAAAGAATGTTATACGGAAATGTTTTTGAACAATGATAAGAGATGAATATTGAAATCAATCCATTATCACTAACATTCATTTGTTATGTTTGCTTCCACTATAAAAGCTTATTTTAGAGTGTTGAAGAGTAGTTTCCTTCAAAATAACATGAGTAACTCCGAAGATAGTGGCTCTGGGAATCAAACCGGTTGGTCTTTTATCATCACAACTCATAAATCGTTGCACAACCCGCATTAGTCACGTCCATTTAGGGAACAATGATCAAGTCCAGCAGAGCTAACTATGTCGTCGTCCAACTACTAGGAAAAGGTGGATTTGGCGCCGTCTACAAGTAATTAGTAAATATTTGTGAAATTTTGAAGTACAGCGAGTTTAGTTCAATTTGTTCAGAGTTCATGATGAAACAGATACGACAAAAGTGTATGCAATGAAAGTTGAGAAAAAAACTGAGCAACGCCGACATTCTAAGCTGAAAATGGAAGTGAGCCGTTTTATCTTTTCCATTGCGGAAGTTTTTTGGTAGTATCTTGGAAGAAAGCACATGGTCGATTCGTTGGAAAATCGCTTGCATTGATGGAAATAACTAGTGATTGAAATCAATTTTGTCACATATACTAAAATCGGTATGATACAAGGAAATTAGCACGACCCATGAGTCCCCACTAAGAGTATTAGAGATCGAAACGTGAGAGCAAGATCTGTAACACTCTCGCGACGATACCTAACATTGGATTTGTTGCGCACTGGATCGATGTCTGATCTTTCGTTCCGTTTTCTGGGAAGCCTACAGATGCCATGGAAGTCGCTCCGCAAGGTTTTGTGTGACTCGGCCCTTTTTCTACCGTAATCTTAATCAACAAATCGATATTTCATGCATTTTGGGAGAAAAGTCGCGTTTCCCTTACCTTGTTCATGTTTTGCGATCTCTGGCGCTAGGCGATGCCTAATTTTTCTCTGCCATTGCTGTGAAGCCTGTAGATAGCACACAGTTTAGCTCAAATTTTGTTTGTATGGCTTCACCCTTTTTCGTTTGTGATTTAAAAAGCTGAAGGATAAAACTCGCAGCGTTGATCAATCCCTGAGGGACACGCCACGCATTCGTGTTCACTTTTAACATCGTTTAACAGTTTGCGAAAAGTAGCAAGTTGCGATAAAGACTTCGTTAAACGGCCATGATGCCGTAATCATGGATAAATTTGATGCCAAAAAAGAGCTCAAATAATTCTTCACGAGCGGTAATGATTTGTTGCCTGAGAGATGGCGGAAATGTGTTCAGGCTGATGGTGCATAATTCGAGAAGTGTTATTAAGTAATTATGATTACTTTTGATTAAGGAATTTGGTGTTTATTGCTTCAATTCCAAAAGTTGTAAGAAGGCCCAATATCGAAGTAATTTGCTTTGAACTAGGAAAATTGCGATCTTTCACCTTCTAGTTCTGATGCGCTCTCATTTCAAATCATATCCGAAATTATCCATCAGCTGTGTCACCTGTCGTTCTGTTGATCGCTAAGTGACCCAAGCGAGCACCAGTGACATTTTCCTTTCTCCCTATCGCCTGCAAGAGTTACTCAGTGACTTCTCTCTGCTCTTTCTGTTGGGCATATTACCACTTTTTCTAAGCTTTTTGCGAGCATATCGGACTATCGAAACAGTCGTCTTCCTGTTGTGCGTTTCGTATCTCGAAAAATCCACTTGTCAATGACTCTCGCCTATTGGTTGCTGTTTTAAAACGTATTACGCGCTCAGCCCAAATTACCTACGATGGCATGGCATGTAGATCCGTTGTGGAATCCAGGCTAGAGCAACATCAAAATGTTAAAAACGGGCAAAGTGTTAGCAAAAAATCATGCGTGCGCACTGATAAAACGCGTTTCGGAGGCAGAGATATTCTTGTGCGCCTTCACTGAGTATATGGTCTATACTGCCGCTCTTTTCAAAAACAAAAGTCTCTCGCTAAAAATGAGAAATCAAAAATGCAAAATTCTCATTAAGACATACTCCAGAGGGTGACACTCGTCGTAGTATTTACGCGACAAGGAACCGATTGATCACAAGAAGTTCGAATAGAATTTTGTGTGCACCAAAACCACCCAGTTTTATCGAACAGCGAAGGCCATAGATTAAGCCAAGTTCAAGATTGCAGAGAGAATCTTCTCAACTACCATTCTGAGTATCAGTAGTGAAAACGAAGTTCTCTTGCAGCAACCAAACCAAGTAAATTATAAAAAGAGCCTTACGGGAGATGAATGCACGGAAGCGATTTGAAAGCAAGAAGTGCTGAAATCCGCACAGTGAACTGTGATGATCACTTTAGTACTTATCTGATTACTCTCACAGAGCTCTTTCTCACTGTGCGGATTCCAATGCTTCTAACATTCAATTCGTCTTTCATCTTCCTTTTGAACGTTGTAGATTAGTGGTTGAGTGCGACTCCTGGCAATCTTGAGGATAGTCTAGCTGTGGCGTTCCGTAGGACAATTGTGATCACTGCTCGCGTATATAAATAAATTAGCTGCTATTTTACTAACAGTTGATAAAATATGGATGTTAAATTCTGCCAGTCTCGATTTATAGAAAAACTATGCTAACAAAAGGTAGCTGTTCTTGAAAAAGCTTCTCATATATCCGCGACTGACGCTGGCGTCTTAAGAACTTCTAACCAGAGCTTGCTCAGTGTTTCTGTGAATGAGTCATATTCAACCAGAAAATCGCAGTGAAGACGTATTAATCAAGCACTCAACCATAGCACGATTGCTTCGTCTCATATTCCAGATTGCAATACTCAAACTCATGGCTGTTCAGCGCAAGCAAGCGCATTTCACTAGAATTGTAGATCGAGGCAAAAACGATACGTTTTTTTTCCTCGTCATGCAGTTGGTCGGAAAAAGTCTCGCCGACCTAAAAGCTGCACGACCAAACAAAGTACGACCGCTTACATTTCTCGCTGTTATCGAAGACTTCACATAGCTTTCTCTCTCTTCAGGTTTTCACAGTGCCTACTAGTATGGGTGCAGGCATACAATGTCTGGAGGCGTGTGAAGACTTGCATAAATGCGGTTTTATTCATCGAGACTTGAAGCCTTCCAATTACGCATGTGGGTTAGGAGACCAAAAACGAGTGGTAAGAGATTGTTTCTCAATTTGGTGACTACAGCTTCACACCAGTACATTAGATATCTACTTTGCTTGCCAATAATGTTGGAATAGTCCTTCTCTTCGTTTTTTCTGAGAATCAGTTTTCACTCAACTGATATGCCTCTGTAAAGTGGTGCCCACAGAATTTGTCTGCAGAGAAAAAAAAACCGATGGAAAATAGCCGATCTGAAAGCATGACATGTAATTTTCTTGATCATTTATATTCTGAGCCGTAGGAAATTTTTCGTAAGACAATTAAAGCTACTCTCCTCGAAGATTGGTTGATATTGCGAATAACGGAATCATGGGATTACATGATAGTAAATACAACCGATGCAGGACACTATAAGTAAAATTGTGATTTTTTATGCATTTCAAGTGAAAATTTTAGGTGTACTTGCTAGATTTTGGACTAGCAAGAAAAATTATCAATGTGAAAGGTGAACTGAAAACGCCACGAGAAAGTGTTCTAATCAAGGTATCTGTTTGAGTTGATCTTCATTCTCCGCCCCTCTATAATGTGACCAAATCACATTGCGACTCCTAATCTCGCTGTTAGCCTTTTGTGTAGGAGGAGCGAGCTATTGCTTTGTAAAGGCAAAGACGATGTAAAATTTTTTCTCTTCATCGAATTTCGTGTTATCCTCTAAAATATTATCGCACGAGCCGTGAGGTTTGCAAGGTTCACAAAACTCTCAATATTAAAGAACCAACGTAATCTGGAGGTAACAAGTAACAGCGAACTGTTTTGCCAAAATGAGCGAAATCCCACTAGAGTAAACCCTTTATTTTGAACAACAAAGAATGAAAAGCAAACACTTGTGGTTACTGTGGTGAGGATTTGGCATAATAGGCTCGTTAGATAAAGAGGGGTCTATCCAAAGATATAATCTACCTTCTCAAAAAACTTTAAACTTTGGTTTTATAAGTTATTATCTTTCACCAAACCGAGTGGATTTCGATTCTTCAACGTTTCGTTCCTAAAATGTAGACTATTAAACATCTTATTTATTAAGGGAACCTTGCGATTCATCTCTATGTCTTGTCACAAACGTATTGAGTTGGGTCCAAAAGATGATTGTGAATCGTGGTTTTATTTGATACTGGATATAACAATTCCAGGAGGTTTGTTCTTAGACAACATTCTTCAAATTAATCAATCTTTAGCATAATTTACAAAAGATACTGCTAGCAAAACATACAGATCAAGTTAATGACTAAGAAGTGATCAGAAACAGTAGAATGGTAGCTAGGAAGTAGTTACGAAAATTATGGACATACATCGCAAAAAATCTTTCCTGCATATACTATCTATAGGAATTTCTTCTTTCACTGCTTTTCATCAATGTTGCTTCATTCCGACTCTTTTAGTGCGAAGTATTACAAAACCTGGCACTACTAACTCACTCAGCTACTCTAATGAGCGGTGTCGCGCCTTCCCGCAAGAAGATTGTATTGTAGCTCTCCGCAATGGAACTAGGAAAATTACTTAATAAATTGAGATTTTGAAGAGACATTATCATCATTGAATATAGACTATCACTTAAACGACTTTTATAGAAATAATTTCAGTTGAAAGGACGTCCATATGTCAAAAATTCTTTATTAATCATTGAGTGTAATTTGACATTAATTTGGTTAGTTCTTGTGATTATAGGAATTCATGTAAGGTGGTATTTGACCGATGTTATGGTGGTTTAGCAATTTTTTCACATCGTAGTCGGAGACATTCAGCCTTCGAGTTGCTCAGTTGACTCGATAGGAGCAGTCAAGGACTAGAATGATTCGAATATTTTGATATCAGAATTATACTTTCGTCAAGAACAGTGGTGATATTTTGCCTGGTTATGGGTCACTTCCTCAAAAGATGATTCCGTATCACCTTTTCGAAAACAGGGAACATGTAGCATCTGTGCTGAACGATAAAATCAGTGTGACAAAAACGAAAAAAATATGGGAAATAAAGGAAAGAAAGCAAACAAACAGAAAGCAAGTGGTAGCACTGTTAGCCACTACGCTTTCAGAATTTCTATATTAAGATCCGATATTTATAGGTTTACCATGGAAACTTATAGATGAGAAGGATGAAGTTCTGAAAGAAAAGGAGAAAATGCGCTCCGAAAAAAGGGTGAGGGCCGATATCATTACTTTTAGAGAATTATAAAGTGCCACTGCCGCAATTCGCATCTACGTAGAGGTCATGGAACATGAATTCATTCTCAGATCACCCTGTCCTTATGTTTGAAGGACATTTTTGGTTGAAATATCATAGGATATTTTAGTGTCCATCGAAACATCAGAACTGTACTTTGCAAGACTGAGCATAAAATCATCGTTCTTGACACTTTCTAGTTGTAATCATCACTAACACCATCACAGTTATCACTTCCATCATCACCGCCAAGATTGTTATCGTAATCATATACGAAAATTGTATGACCAAACGACAATGATTCAGGATGAAATTCTTGGTGTTTTGTCGTGCAAAGAAGAACTTAGTAAGATGATCGACTACATTGATACTTTGAAATATCACGATCACGTCGACTACGAATACATCTACAAATTAGCAGAACAGGTTCGGACAATATAACTGCGATTATAATTTTCACTATTAGTGTAGTATAAAGTCCTCGACCATAGTCTATCCCTATCTCTTAAAGTGGGAGAAGTGTAACGCAGTGACTTGAGGTCCCCTGTCGTAGACATGTGACCATGGTTTTCGGCGCTGTACGTCAAGCATACCACCACCACCAATGACCACCATGGACGACAGTTGCGTAGGAAAGAACAGACTTGAAAGTCATGGTAAAGTTCGCACTACCACTGAAAACGGCACGTCCAAGTATGCAAATAAGTAAGTAAGATAAATGAAACTAAGATGAATGCCCAAAACAAAAGAAACGTTTATTATGAGCACCTAGAAAAATCTTTAGCGTGAAAATAGATGTCTGATGACATCACTTAGTCACTGAAAAATAGTAAAGTATACAATAGATGGGGCAGCGCACTTTGATGAGCTTTTGCGAGGATTATCCAAAACTTTTTTGAAAGTCTCGCTTTCCACTTACTGTACAGGTCTGGGTACTCTTTACATTCGAGTGGCCGCTTCCACTCATAATCCAAAGAGCCAAGTTGAACCAGTATCGTGTTCTTGAGGGTCGACCACTGTCACTGCTTCAGCCCACCTCATTTTTCATGTACTCTAATCCTAACAGAACTGGAATTGTAGTATTCCTACACTTATGTCAAACGCAATTTTTAGGGCGCGAAATCAGCAGGAGGCGACATCAGCGACTTGTACGACTGGGAGAAAGCTGTCGGACCCACTGTCACCATAACTGCAAAGGAAACCGTCAAACCCAGCAATTGAAACTAATCTGAATGTTTCATAGCGTGGCCGAATGAATGAGCAAATAAAAATGAAAAAAAAACAGTTGTTTCTCCATAACCCTATTCATTTACTTTTTTCTTACTCCATGTTTTTCACATTGTCCTAACTTTTCTATGGATATATTTTGGGCACAGCACATTCTGTAACCTCCTCCATCTTTAGCAGACCACTGAATATAGTCTTCAAGGAAATGATAACCAACGCTTAGACTCAATGCGAAAATTTTGAGCAATATCAAAATACTTTTTTACTTTTCAAAAGCGATGTTCATGCAAAAAGGTTGAAATGTTGAAAAATTATTGCTCACAATACACGATCTGAATTCATGTAAAAGCCCTAAGATCATTTTTCAGCAATTCCAATCACAAAGTAAGAAACACACGTCGTGCGCTCGTTAGAAAAATCCTACAAGACATAAAGATCGATGGTTCAATTCCTCTTCAACAACAACGGGCTCACACATGCGTTTTCATCCGCATATTACATGATATCTAGAGAACTACATCACTAGAGAATCAAACATGGGTCACCAATATGGTAGGCCAACATTTTAGCCCTCAATCATTATTGATTATGAATCATTACCATTTAAACTAGTAGATGTCCAAAAGGAAACACACGATGTGTTGCCAAAAGCACTCCATTGGCCGGAAATAGAAAACCAGATTGCCCGCGTGGCTAGTAAGCGCTATAACCCTGTATCATCAGTGCCTAAAGTGCAATCTGATTCAAGTCATAAGTCCTTGTCTATTCTTTTTAAGCGAAACAGGGCTTTCATAACTCATTTTTTTTTCAAACAGCTGACCTTTCGGTGGCTGTGCCTTCATCAGAGTCTGGAAAGATAGGTCTATTGACAACCCAGTCAATTACATACATCTAATTACTTCACTCAAAAAACATTACCAAAACCTAGATTTCGGTCGCTTCAAGAACAAACTAACCATCTGCATACTCGCCGCTCTTTTACAGCTGAGATTAATCACCCAGAGATAACATGAACATCAAGTCGTAAACGTCGAAGAAGCAAGGTTCACGCAACATAATATCTAAAGCACCAGATATAGCTCTCTAACAGTAGATATAGACAATCAATTTCTAATATCGAAATGCAAATCAGAGTTCAGTATTTTATGCCTCAGTCTGTCAGTTGTTCTTGCTTTAATTTTGTTCAATATTAACTATGTTTAGACCAGGAATATTACTACATTGAAAAGAGCTTTTGGTGTCAAAAAACTTACAAAGCCTACAGCTTTAGCAATATAACTATGCACGACTAATTTCGCTTTGAGTGTATCTTGATACTAGTTCAAATTTCAATATGCCTTATAGTTATTTTGCCATGTATGGGGTCTGCTATGGGCAGTTCTACTGTGGCAGTATACGTGTTTCGGTCTTGCAGCCTGTCAGTTGCACAGTGTTTTTTCGTTCAGTCTGTTCCTCGAGGATCTACCCCTTACATAGAGGAGTCAACGACGAACGCTTTACACCGAAGAACTGACTGAATAAAAGGGCACCGTGCAACTGACGACGCTGGAAAGCCGACTGACATGTATTGTACTGTATATGTGCCCGTAATAGACCTTATGCATGGCTCAAAAGTGACTGTGAGGCACTTCGAAATTTGAACAGGATCTCAAAAAATAATCGAAAAAGTAAAATATTTTACGATTACCAGCCAAGAGCAATCAAATGCACAACATTGCCCATTCGATGATTTTATCACTTATCGGCGCGTGTGAAACTTCCGTCGTTGGCTGCTTCTATGTATAGGGTAGATCCCCGAAAAACTGATTGAACAAAAAGGCATTGTGCAACTGACAAGGCTGCGAGGCAGAAACATATTGCACTGTGTAGATGCCCATAATATACCTCGTCCAGGCTCAAAAAAGCTACATGACATATGCACGATTCAATTTCAAAATCTATTAGCCACGACATTCATTTTCTGATTCCATTTTGCTGTAAAATACTTTGATTTGTATATTGACGTCGAAGCTGAAGTTTAGCGGTAGGTTCCACACTGAAGCAAAGTGTTGTAGAAGTCAGATAAACATTTTTTGAGCCACGCATATGGCCTGTTATAGGGCAAATTTATAGAACCTGATACACGTATTTTGACTTTGATATATTAACGATACCAGCGAAGAGCAATCGAGTGTGAACACTGCCTATCACTGATATTTCATTTATTGGACGGTATAAAATGTTCATCGTCGCCTACTCTTGGTATAGGGGACTGGAGTACACCGAGAGAATTGGCAAAAGACAAAAAAAAGACCGTCCGACTAATGAGATTGTCAAGGTCGAAACACGTGTATCGGGCTTTGTAAGTTTGCTCTATAACGGAACACATGCATGGCTCAAAAAAAATGATTTTCTAGCATATCGAAATTTGAGCGTTGTCTTGACATAACACTCGAAACGAAATATAGGTTTTTAGAAGTCGCCCATTTATCGTTCTGAAGTACATGAATGGAAAAACTATATTCACAGATTTCCTGAAGGAAATTTATGCTATTGGTTTTCCATTTCAAAACTATCTCTAGTACTGATTGCTGTGAGAAGTCTTGTTTAAACAAGTTACAAGAGCTCATGAAGGACAGTGATTAGAGATGTCTTATTATATAAACTTATTTTTGATTCCTCTTTCAACCTTCAATAAACCAAATTTTTCAAACCACCGGGGTCACAAAATCGGTACCAAGCTTATCTAAGAATATGTAATACTGGTTTGGAAGACCGGTAGGCCACCGTGAGAGTGCTGGTGATACATGTGTTGTCTTATTATACAATAAGTAATTTTGTCGAATGCATGATGCATTTCCAAGCAAATCATCTGCCTTGATCACCGTGATAAAAAGTAGTCTTCGTTTACTTTTTCTGTTTAATCAAACCTTGTATAATATAGATCCATTTTAGAAAGTTTAATTATAAAAATGACGCGCATTTGGCCCATTTCCAGAGTTTTTTTGAAAATTAGCTGCAGAAAAAAGGATTGCATGAAAGATATTCACGCTGCTCAAAGTTTGTCCTTTTCCTCCTATGTGGTTGTTCTTTCAAAGTTTTGACTGATCTCTCCATTCAAAGATGCCTGTAATAAGTCGGCTATATTTTTATCCTTAATCAAGCATTTTCTAATAAAATACCTTCTTTCATCACCCATTTCTGTTTCCGTCCTCTAGTCGATCTTCAACTACAATCTTCTGATAAACTTTAATAAGTAATAATTTCACTCCTTGTAGATTTTTTCCATACAAAAAAGGAATGATCCGAAGTCATAATAATTTAGCATGAATAATAAAATGAAATGGGGCGCAGCAGCCAAGTAGTTGTGATGCTTGTCGCAGCGCACGTGGAACCGAACTCCACTCCCGTACCCTCTTTGGAAGTCAACAACAACGCCTTACGGAACGCTACAGCCAGGCTGCCTTCGAAGTTGCCAGGACACTTGCTTAACCAATATTCTACGACGTTCAAGAAGAAGACGAAACAACGAAATGAATATTAAAAGTATTGGAATCCGCACAATGGGAAAAATATGTGAAGCTGGACCAATAAAGAACCAATAAAGTAAAAAGTATTGAAAGTAAAGGGTTAGGATCTTGGACTCTAGCAATAGCTTGACGGATGCGTTGTGTGCTGTTTCCAGTTTTGGCTTCATTTGAGGTGAATAATGCTTATCTGGCTTGCACAAAGGGCCTACCGATACATTAAGACAGTGTTGCTAACCTTCCAGACAAGTGTGGCACTAATTCACCAATCCCAGAGGAATAGGAGACGCTGAGCCTTGAGTGCGGAATCGAGCTGTCGAACAATATTGAACGATCATGAGTGTCGCAAAACACCTCTAACCACTGTGTCTTACGCGCTCAATAAAACGAGTAGTATCAATCACTTGTTTATAAGATCAAAACCACATATTGCGTAAATATCAACACTTCTTCTAATCGGATGCGAGTTGCTTCGAGTCCATCATCTGAGAAGTGTTAGGATTTGCACGTGGATCTGGCTGCTTATTTCTAGAACAAATCTGATAGAGAATTCCCGTTTTCTCATTGCAGCCATTTTCTGACGTTTTCTTTTCGATGGATGCTTAGTACAAATTCACTCATCACAAAAAGATGGGTGTTTGGTAGGATAACTTAAATAACGGCCATGGATGTTTTGCAGTTCACCCTTAACACGTTTTGTTCGCCGTCGACAGTATTAAACCAAAACACGATTGAACAATCCTTTAAGTGTGCCAAGCATTTGGTCCCTTTTCTAACCTACAATTCTTTTTTTCCACATGCTCCCATTTTGAAGGCTAAGTTTTAGAAGGACTGCTAAAAAAATTCGGTGGATCACACGGCAAATGTAGAGTGATTCTGGTCCACATGGATATCGCGGACTAATCATACGCTCCCTTTAGGGTCGGGAATGTATTAATCACTGCACTACACGTCCGATATGACGGAAATCGACCATCATTGCGATGTCAACAAGTTTATACATTGGCGCACTTATAAAGAGGGCGCCATGGCCGAGAGGCTGTGATGCTCGCCGAGGCGCAAGTGGAGCCGTGTGTTCCACCCGCGCCCCTCCCCAGCAGTCAACAAACGATTACGCCTTATAAAACGCACAGCCAGGCTGTCCTCGAGATTGAAAAGAGAATCGCTCAACCAGTGTCCTACGACGTTCAAGAAAATAGTGAGCTAGAAGTACTGCGTTCCGCACAGTTAAAAAAAAACACTATGAAGACAGATCAATAAAGCGTTTCAAAAGTGTACTTATGATATTGAGTATAAGAAGTAACTACATAAACATTAATTGAATATATGCGCAATTATTTTTCTATTTTACACGACATGCTATCACATTTTCACTGTGGAGATCCCAGCATTTCTAGCATTCAATTCGTTTCTTCGTAAACAGCTTCCCGAAGACTTTCACACAATTCGCGGCTTGTTTCGACTCTTTCTTGAGAAGTTCTTCTTCTTCATGAATGTTACAGAATACTGGTCGAATGGAATCTTCTGGCAATTTTGAGGATAGTTAGCTAAGGTTGTCCCAAATTATTGCCGGAGTGTTAGGGGAGAGGGTCAAAGCAAAACTTTGTTTTCGAATAGCCTGCATCACTAATCAGCCGACCAACGCCCTCAATTTATATGTATATATGAAACTCTCCATCATCGGGAAACTAGTAACACACTCGTGTATAACGATAACAGTTTTGACTCAGTACATGTATAGGGGTATCAGAAGTACTCAAATATCATTAAGCACATCACTTTTTTTCTATAAAAAGAAAAAATATTCATACAAAAAACCCGAACAGCTGGTTAACGAAGCAAACTACGTAGTCAACAAAATGTACATCTCCGAGAAGAAATTAACCCTATTGGAATGACGAATTTGAATACAGAGCAAATTGCCATGTAGAAAACAGTTATTCACTTTTTGTGCCACATCTCGAACATCAGTTAAAGTCGTCTTAACAGTACAGAAATCATTAAAGCTATTTCAATCTTTAAGAAGTACTGGAAATAGCTAAACTCTGATACAACTAACCGAAATTCAAAAGTGCCGATATCAGATGATAGTGTATCAAAGAGTTACCCTATTAACAACATTGCACAAGGACAAGGAAAAAAAGAAAAGTGTGTAAAGAGATGATTGTAAACCTTTTTTTTATGAAATCGGACCTATCATTTGATAGGATCTACGAATCGGACATTGCTGCACATCCGTGATGAGACAACACATCGACAGACAGTTGCATGAGATCAACAAGACTAAACCGGAAGGTCTCGGTACTTGATTGGATACTGTTCGTTGAATGGAGTGTA
>JAHQIW010001359.1:0-47802 GCA_019055375.1 Parelaphostrongylus tenuis
TGAGTGAGTGAGTGAGTGAGTGAGTGGAGTGTGAGTGAGTGGAGTGAGTGAGTGGAGTGAGTGAGTGGAGTGAGTGAGTGGAGTGAGTGAGTGGAGTGAGTGAGTGGAGTGAGTGAGTGAGTGAGTGAGTGGAGTGAGTGAGTGGAGTGAGTGGAGTGTGAGTGAGTGAGTGAGTGGAGTGAGTGAGTGAGTGGAGTGAGTGAGTGAGTGGAGTGAGTGAGTGAGTGAGTGAGTGATGAGTGAGTGAGTGGAGTGAGTGAGTGGAGTGAGTGAGTGGAGTGAGTGAGTGGAGTGAGTGAGTGAGTGAGTGAGTGAGTGAGTGAGTGAGTGGAGTGAGTGAGTGGAGTGAGTGAGTGAGTGAGTGAGTGAGTGGAGTGAGTGAGTGGAGTGAGTGAGTGGAGTGAGTGAGTGGAGTGAGTGAGTGAGTGAGTGAGTGAGTGAGTGGAGTGAGTGAGTGAGTGAGTGAGTGGAGTGAGTGAGTGAGTGAGTGAGTGGAGTGAGTGAGTGGAGTGAGTGAGTGGAGTGAGTGAGTGAGTGAGTGAGTGAGTGGAGTGAGTGAGTGAGTGAGTGAGTGGAGTGAGTGAGTGGAGTGAGTGAGTGGAGTGAGTGAGTGGAGTGAGTGAGTGGAGTGAGTGAGTGGAGTGAGTGAGTGGAGTGAGTGAGTGGAGTGAGTGAGTGGAGTGAGTGAGTGAGTGAGTGAGTGGAGTGAGTGAGTGGAGTGAGTGAGTGAGTGAGTGAGTGAGTGAGTGAGTGAGTGAGTGAGTGGAGTGAGTGAGTGGAGTGAGTGAGTGGAGTGAGTGAGTGGAGTGAGTGAGTGGAGTGAGTGAGTGAGTGAGTGAGTGAGTGAGTGAGTGGAGTGAGTGAGTGGAGTGAGTGAGTGGAGTGAGTGAGTGGAGTGAGTGAGTGGAGTGAGTGAGTGGAGTGAGTGAGTGAGTGAGTGGAGTGAGTGAGTGAGTGAGTGAGTGGAGTGAGTGAGTGGAGTGAGTGAGTGGAGTGAGTGAGTGGAGTGAGTGAGTGAGTGAGTGAGTGGAGTGAGTGAGTGAGTGAGTGAGTGAGTGAGTGAGTGGAGTGAGTGAGTGGAGTGAGTGAGTGAGTGAGTGAGTGGAGTGAGTGAGTGGAGTGAGTGAGTGGAGTGAGTGAGTGGAGTGAGTGAGTGGAGTGAGTGAGTGGAGTGAGTGAGTGGAGTGAGTGAGTGAGTGAGTGAGTGAGTGAGTGAGTGAGTGAGTGGAGTGAGTGAGTGGAGTGAGTGAGTGGAGTGAGTGAGTGGAGTGAGTGAGTGGAGTGAGTGAGTGGAGTGAGTGAGTGGAGTGAGTGAGTGGAGTGAGTGAGTGAGTGAGTGAGTGGAGTGAGTGAGTGGAGTGAGTGAGTGGAGTGAGTGAGTGGAGTGAGTGAGTGGAGTGAGTGAGTGGAGTGAGTGAGTGAGTGAGTGAGTGGAGTGAGTGAGTGGAGTGAGTGAGTGGAGTGAGTGAGTGGAGTGAGTGAGTGGAGTGAGTGAGTGGAGTGAGTGAGTGGAGTGAGTGAGTGAGTGAGTGAGTGAGTGAGTGGAGTGAGTGAGTGGAGTGAGTGAGTGAGTGAGTGAGTGGAGTGAGTGAGTGGAGTGAGTGAGTGGAGTGAGTGAGTGGAGTGAGTGAGTGGAGTGAGTGAGTGGAGTGAGTGAGTGGAGTGAGTGAGTGAGTGAGTGAGTGAGTGAGTGAGTGGAGTGAGTGAGTGAGTGAGTGGAGTGAGTGAGTGGAGTGAGTGAGTGGAGTGAGTGAGTGAGTGAGTGAGTGGAGTGAGTGAGTGAGTGAGTGAGTGAGTGAGTGAGTGAGTGGAGTGAGTGAGTGGAGTGAGTGAGTGGAGTGAGTGAGTGGAGTGAGTGAGTGGAGTGAGTGAGTGAGTGAGTGGAGTGAGTGAGTGGAGTGAGTGAGTGGAGTGAGTGAGTGGAGTGAGTGAGTGAGTGAGTGAGTGGAGTGAGTGAGTGGAGTGAGTGAGTGGAGTGAGTGAGTGGAGTGAGTGAGTGAGTGAGTGAGTGGAGTGAGTGAGTGGAGTGAGTGAGTGAGTGAGTGGAGTGAGTGAGTGAGTGAGTGGAGTGAGTGAGTGGAGTGAGTGAGTGGAGTGAGTGAGTGGAGTGAGTGAGTGGAGTGAGTGAGTGAGTGAGTGAGTGAGTGAGTGAGTGAGTGGAGTGAGTGAGTGGAGTGAGTGAGTGGAGTGAGTGAGTGGAGTGAGTGAGTGAGTGAGTGAGTGAGTGGAGTGAGTGAGTGAGTGGAGTGAGTGAGTGAGTGAGTGAGTGAGTGAGTGGAGTGAGTGAGTGGAGTGAGTGAGTGGAGTGAGTGAGTGGAGTGAGTGAGTGGAGTGAGTGAGTGAGTGAGTGAGTGGAGTGAGTGAGTGGAGTGAGTGAGTGGAGTGAGTGAGTGGAGTGAGTGAGTGGAGTGAGTGAGTGAGTGAGTGAGTGGAGTGAGTGAGTGAGTGAGTGAGTGAGTGGAGTGAGTGAGTGGAGTGAGTGAGTGGAGTGAGTGAGTGAGTGAGTGAGTGAGTGAGTGGAGTGAGTGAGTGGAGTGAGTGAGTGAGTGAGTGAGTGAGTGAGTGAGTGAGTGAGTGAGTGAGTGGAGTGAGTGAGTGAGTGAGTGAGTGAGTGAGTGGAGTGAGTGAGTGGAGTGAGTGAGTGGAGTGAGTGAGTGGAGTGAGTGAGTGAGTGAGTGAGTGAGTGAGTGGAGTGAGTGAGTGGAGTGAGTGAGTGGAGTGAGTGAGTGGAGTGAGTGAGTGAGTGAGTGAGTGAGTGGAGTGAGTGAGTGAGTGAGTGAGTGAGTGAGTGAGTGAGTGAGTGGAGTGAGTGAGTGGAGTGAGTGAGTGAGTGAGTGAGTGGAGTGAGTGAGTGGAGTGAGTGAGTGGAGTGAGTGAGTGAGTGAGTGAGTGAGTGGAGTGAGTGAGTGAGTGAGTGGAGTGAGTGAGTGAGTGGAGTGAGTGGAGTGAGTGAGTGGAGTGAGTGAGTGGAGTGAGTGAGTGGAGTGAGTGAGTGGAGTGAGTGAGTGAGTGAGTGAGTGAGTGGAGTGAGTGAGTGAGTGAGTGAGTGAGTGGAGTGAGTGAGTGAGTGAGTGAGTGAGTGAGTGAGTGAGTGAGTGAGTGAGTGAGTGAGTGAGTGAGTGAGTGAGTGAGTGAGTGAGTGAGTGAGTGAGTGAGTGCGTGAGTGAGTGAGTGAGAGTGAGTGAGTGAGTGAGTGAGTGAGTGAGTGAGTGAGTGAGTGAGTGAGTGAGTGAGTGAGTGAGTGAGTGAGTGAGTGAGTGGAGTGAGTGAGTGAGTGAGTGAGTGAGTGAGTGAGTGAGTGGAGTGAGTGAGTGAGTGGAGTGAGTGAGTGAGTGAGCGTTGAGGCGGTGATAGTGATCGTGATTCTGTGAGTATGTACGTCAGTCATGTGCAGTGAGTGAGTCTGACGTGCAGTGATGTGCACTGATCGCTTGTGCTGACTATGTGAGCGCAATGACGATCTCTCAGTGAGTGAGTGTTGAGTGATGGAACGTGAAGTGACTAAGTGAGTGAGTGATTGTTCGGTAGTGTGTGAGTGAATCTAGTGGACTTTGTATCCGCGTAATTGCCAATTCAGTTCCGGTTGGAGTAGTTCAACAGGAGCAAAGCTCTGTATAACAGTGCGCTGTTTCAAGACACCACCTTTTGCAGTCACAAATTAATGTCGAAAATGAAGCTAATGTTGTAGTGCTCATGAAAATACAATCCGTTTTCGATCACGCAATTGCGGATGATCTTATCACTTGATAAGTAGTGATTTGTTATCTTCGTAGCAATGTGAAGTGATCTTTTCACCTCGCGCGTTCGCTGTAGCACCTTTGTCGTCGAATCCTTTATATGTAAAGGGCATACTCCCATACAGGGAACTGGCTCAAACGAAAGGCACCAATTTTGCACATTGGTTTCAAGACGATCCTTTTGCGCGGGCCTTCTATGATGAATCAGAACAAGTGCTTGACACCATGAAATATTATAATAGATGCATTATGGAAACAAGGCATGATTGCTCAGCGCTTTCTTGTTCTGATAATTTCCTAAAATGCCATTTCCTAAACTTAGACGGTCTCAGACAGAGAGTGACGATAGAAAAGGTACGCATTTTCTCTAACCAAAACCGCGGTATCTTCAGATTAATTGAGATTTTACCTGTATAACAAAGGGCATTATCGCTGAACTCTCAAAATTTCTTATGTATAACAGAAGTGGAGGAAATCGCCGAAACTAAACAGCTAGATTGCGCGAATACCGTCAAGCACTCTTTTGATGCCAGAGGATACCTTTTCATGTTTAGGCACAATATTAATGTCAAGAAACATAAAAACTTTGAATCAAAGATGTGGCTCGCTTATAAGAAAGCATGATAGTTTTAGCTCATAATTTCAACAGGTTTTACTGCTCCAAATTTTTATTTCAAGGTGTTTGAGGGAGACACGGTGCGAGGAATATAACCACAAAAGGGCTAAAAGAGTAGCAAAACTTGGAGCCTCAAATACTTGGAAAAGTCCGATTACCCTTATGTGAGCTCATTAATTTTTTAAGATAAATTACTAAGGCCAATTTGTGCTCTTCAGATCAACTGCGTTAGTAACTGGCAGTTGACGACTACTGACTGATTATAAGGGAACGGCTGAGAGAGAGGCAGAGCGGGTGTCTGGATGGTGTAGTAGAAAGCTTAGTGAGCTAACGCACAGAATGTTCAACACGCTTGAGGCTACACATTAGTTCGCTTTCTACAGTAACTCGTAAAGGTTGATACCTGTTTCGCGACTAAACTAAAATGCTTCACGAATAAAAAATAATCGAGCTTTGGGCATGATTAAAATCATCCGCTCTGATGATGACGAAAACGTCGAAGTGTCAGAGGAGTAACTTTATACTCATCAAATTCGTGCTCTTCGTTTAATTAGCAAAGATTAAATAAGTTAGCTTGTTCAAAACCAAAGTAACTTTTGTTCTCAAAAACATTCGAGGATATTTCCTTTTCATTAGTATTGTGTGCCATCGTCACTATTGTGTTGTCAAATACTGGTGAGATTCCGAGCAGTGCTATTCATGATTGTGCATTGTTTATTTTATGCTAAGAAAATATTATGATGATGTCTCATCAAGAGAATATTTGGTAGCATTTGCACCTGTATATAAGCTCTTCAATAAACGTCAACAAATAAGCAAACAGATTTTGACGTCTATTCCCACCTTCACTTCAATTTTCTATGTCAATTTTGTGGGTTTCCTTCGCAGAATTAAATCTCATTAACAGTAAACGCTTTACAGACTACAATAATGAAATTACCAGTCTTGGAGCTAGGATTACTTGCCACCGCCTTTGCTCTGTCCTATCCTCTGGCGCCTGTGCCACCTTATCCATATAAATATCCATCAGAGAAGTACGTAAGGCGTCTTGCTGACCTGCTCACAAATCTTATCTGGAAACTTTTTAGCATCCCGAACGTCGCCCCAGGTCCAGATCACGGATCGTTTCAAGACGTTTTTGACGGTCAGCCCCAACACAGCGAACAGTCATATTCATGTAAGTCAACATTCACAATTGGATCGACACTTTAGCCTATCACATCTATGAACTGATTTCAGCACAGTACTATCATCGCTACGGCAGGTATGACGGATATAGCCATCACCCTCGTTCGCCATATAATCTATATCCCAGTCCTTTCTACGTTCCAATGAAGGAAAAACGGCGTCGTTGCTACGATGACAGCACAGAAGAGGACTGTGAGCAGCACTATCCACCGCACTCAAAAGACTACTACCCCTACCCTTTCCCCAAACCTCATCCAAGCCCCTATCCCCAGCCCATACCCTGACCCCTACCCAAGCCCTTTTTACAGCCCCTATTCTAAACTGTACCCAACACCCTATTCCAAACCTTATCCTACCCCTTACCCCAAGCCTTACCCCTTATGGTAAGTTCAGTCTGACAAATTGATGTGAAAGCAGTGACCGTCGCTATTGATTCATAGCGAATTATTAACATTTGCGACTGTTTTAACTTTTACTTGGTATAAACATGCTTCTCATAATGTGTCAAAAACATTCAATTGGCAAAGCCACTTAGGAAAGTTTAAGAGAGTCGAACATGGAACCACTGTTTCAAAAATCACATTTCTGCAATGATATGCATTTTCGTTTCAAACGAATTCTATAAAGTTGCTTCAAATTCCAGGCAATTTCAAAAGCGTTATTGTCTTAAATTTCAATGAGGCTACTAAGGCTAGGAATCTTGAAAGCTTTGCTCAACCATTCCTTTAAAAGGCAATAATGTCGTGATCTGTTCTTGCAGAAATCAAGTTGAAAGGTGCGGTTCTGACTACGACTTCAACTTCACTGCAATCCATGTCAACTTGTGTTTCATTGATATAATTTAATGGTAGTTGATTTGACGGTCACCGAATAAGGCAAAACACGATTGAAGGGCAGAGCGAGGGCATCAGTTGTGCTGTGGAAAACACAGTATGATCCTCGAAAGTGCAAACTTTGGTTTGTATTCACATCGAGTTTCAAATTCTGCACGTATCTCGGCACTTGTGCTCATACTTCACATCATACACCCGCGTTAAATTGAGTGGTCCAGAAAATTAAATCAAAAACAGTAATTGCGAAAAAGGCCGCCATTTAACGCCAGTTTTCCGCAGTCAACATAAGAATATTTGTAGAAGAGTCAAATTAACCTAACATCGCTACGCTAACTTTCATCGAAATAAAAAATTGCTCAGTCAAAATAACAGAGACTATTCTGGATATCGTGTAGTCAAATGATATAGAAGCCGATGAAATAGTTGCACTTAGTCATTTCATCTCGAAGCAGTCCGCATTATCGTATCTTGGTGTTGATGTAAAGAACTTAGCAATTTGAAACAGAAGAAAATCTCAGTGAAGCCCTTCTAAGGGCTTTGCTGACTTTGGCTTCTAGTTTTTAAAAATTCAAAAAATAGAGTGGCAGTGACTAAAATAGGCTCAAATAATTATATGTCTGTAAGTACGCACATGCCGATGTACCTCCACATATGTCCGAACAAACCCACATATATGGATACACTAACATATACACACATTATCAATCCCTTTGCGGACGGCTCCATTTTCGGCTGGCGCGCGACTCGAACGGCTACGAAGAGAGGCTGCCAGCGGCTTCGCCAAGCCCAATGTGGTAGTTTTCTGATTTAACTTTTCTTTTTGCGCCAACACGTGGGATTTGAGTGTCAATATATGGTCAGATGTGACAAAACAGACCTTAACAAGGTTATTTTTATTAGAAATAACGTAATTGCTCCACTCATAATCCACACTTTCAAAGGAAAAAACCGATTATTCATGTAAAGACTATATTTAGAAGCTTTATCGAACATTTCTCCAACATTTTATTTGTGCCTAACTACAATTCGGTCAAATTTATCTTTTACTTCTTTCATCTTCCCATGCACTTTATTGCTTGAAGTGCATAAAATTGATCATACTGGCTAAAAATTGGAAAACAATGAGTAGTCGGCAAAAACAGTGATGTTTGTTGCATGTGATTCCACTTTATAGGTAATTCTTGATATTTTTTTGATTACTCGCGGTTCAGATTCCCATTTCTTAGATCAATGCATGATTTCGTTTTGATTCGCTATTCATAGCTATGGTGTGCGAAGAAGTAATGGAGGTATAACGGTTCTTTCCCTTTCCGTCCACCCTGTTTGAGCCCTTTGGTAGAAAAGTATAAAATGATGTTTTAGTAGTCATTCGATAGCTAAAATCAAGTGAATTTGAACACTGTGTTTTTATTCTTAAATGGCCTGTTTTCTTCGCTGTAGCAGTCGAAAAAAGAATTTTGTTTCATATTCAAGCATTTCTCGCCGGACGAAGCTTTTTTCATAAACAGTTGATAATCATTAGATAGAAGAATCTTCGCAATTTCAACTGTGTACTTGATTTCAATGAAGGACATCTCAGAGTGTTGTAGCGGCGGTTAAAAGAAGATTAGAAGATTATATTTTGCAAGTTCAGATGATCTTCAATGTCCGCGTCCTGATTTGACCTCTTAGGAAAAACGCGTTCTCCGATTTTTGTCAGAGTTACGTTAACCATTGTTCGATAGTTTAAATCTTGAAAATTGATGGTTTACTTTATTGCTAAAATGGCTTCCTTAATGCGCACTAACAGTAAAAACCAAAATATCTTTCGCGCTCAAGCATTTCCCGCTGAAGTTAGTTATTCCGCTGGATTTTTATGGAAATCTTCGATAGATCAAATTTTGACGATTTCCACAACAACTTTGTTTTTGAAAATATTTCTTAATGTACTGTAGCAGTAAAATAAAAAGATTGCGCTTCGCAATAGTCGATGTGTTGCTAAAGGCACGGTGACTTGAGAACATTTTCGCGAAATTTCAGCTATTGGAGTGCGAAACCCAGTCTTCTTTTGACTAACACATCTCACAAGGCGTCCTCTGAAAAGACGTATTGGGAGGCACGACTCTTCCTATGGAGGCGCGCTCATATTAGAACTGAGTCCAGGCTTCTCATCAGTGCAGCCCATTTTTGGGAAACCCTGAGTGGTGATCGCGGGCAGTCTGCACCAACTCCAAGATCAACTGCGTTGTAAAGCAAAGTCGGACTCCTTGCACAAGGAAGAAAAACAGGAAGTAGGAGCGATTCCAACACCTCTTTTCCCTCGAGCGTTTTCACACAACAAGAACCCAGCGATGAAGCTGATTACGATTTTATTAATATTTCGATCGATACTCTCAAAACTCTCAATGACTATTGTCGTAGAAATAAGTCCCAACTTCACAGAGACACAAAAATGTGGTTTACGGAAGGTTCGAAAACTAACAAAATCTAAAACTATCAAATTATCGTTAGTAACAAAGGAGGGATTTTAAAGTCAGTATCGAAATTTAAATACGGAGTGGGCCTGATTGGCAAGAGCAGCAGGTTCAGAACCATCCATAATTACACAGTTCAAAATTGCCCAATCATCATGTCCCGAATGAGTTGGTGCCTACCGATTCTTCAAAGTTCAAGACAAGAACCATCATTAGTTTCGTGGGAGTGCCAAAGTGTAGAATAACTTGGTCTATAAACTTAGTACTCGTCCAGTTATTAAGACACATCCTGGCCCACCTCACCAGCACCCAAACGTTTCTGGATCATTTACGTAATACGCACCCCAACAGCGCGTGCGTTATGGAATCATTCGACGTAACTTCCTTTTACACAGACGTTGCGAATGATTCCGCACTACAAGCCATCTGCGAGCTCCTTACACGATATGAAGGAGCAGTAAATATGTATGGCTTCTCAACTCAGCAGCTTATGATCCTCTTTAAGAACTGCCTAAAATGCTCAGTGTTCAGGTGGTCTGGAACGTATTACATTGCAGTCACAAATTAATGTCGAAAATGAAGCTAGTGTTGTAGTCCTCATGAAAAACGGAGGCAAACCCTCACGCACTCCCCTCATTAAAGCTGCTATTCCCATCATCTACATCTTGAATGCTCGCTGAATACTATCGAACAACAACCGAACATGCCTCTCAGGAAACTTTATTGCATTAACTTAACTATTGAATTTTTGAGTATAATGATATGAACGAGATTATTCAGATTCTCTGCTGCATCAATAAACGAATCTTACACCTCCTAGCTCATTCTAAAGATAGGATAAATTAAATAAGTCTTTTGGAGTTGACCAGTCCCTGAGAGATGTGTCATGCATTCAAATCCTTCAAGTACCGTTTGAGGTGATTGAGTTCATACCTGTCCTTTACAAAGACTCGCGGTGGCTTAGCATTGAATCAGTCAATGCTGCTTATCCTCTCAGGCATGTATGGCACCAATTCACAGAACCCGGAAAAAATGGAGAAGATTGGTGGGCCTTGAGCGTGAGACCGAACCATCGACAACGCGTATATCGCGAGCATCTCTGGGCCCTGCGCCATAAGCGGCCTTTAGACTTATTGACAAAACATAGTGTAAAGATGCTTTGATGAGGACTATCGACTATGTGTCTTTATCCGGGAAGCCTTCAATCCCTGCGCATTGGATTCATTGGCAATGAGTGAGAAGAGAGCTGAGGGGGGAAGGGAGAAGAGGGAGGAGGAGAGGGAGAGGGAGACGTAGTGACTTTACGCAAAAGTATTATCGTTACCTGAAGAGCGCCGATCGCAGCCGACCGATCCGTTTTGTAATCCCGAGCGATTTTACGAACTGGGCGCTGAAAAAGTAGGTTGATAAGAATCAAACTCTGATATTTCTACAAGCTCAAAAATCGATTTATCTATGTGGCTAATCACCTGTAACGGTAGCTTTCGGATGAAGGTGTCACTTGATTTTTGATAGCGACGGATCTCACGAAGCGCGACCGTTCCCGGACAGTAGCGATGTGGCTTTTTCACTCAGCCGATGGATGGAGCGGACTTGCGGGTAGCCTTGGTGGCCAGCTGCTTACGAGGGTTCATCAGAGCCTTGTATCTGGTCATGCTTGGTCTTGACTTGGCAGTGGCGCCTGGTATGTAAAAGGTCCGTCCGGGCATCGGTGGACCCGATGGCGAATCGTCGTACACGTTCTAAAACGACAGGATTATTAAAACAGGCTTCAATAAAAATTTTATGCAAAAACGTTCTCACTGAATTGCGAAATGAACATAATCAACTGACGACAGGCATTAAAACTCTCGAAAACTGTGCAAGTCTAGTGTGGGAAGAAAGATTTTCCAAACCGCTAAAAAGCATTCTCCTGCTGCAATGACCACATTACATTCCATGAAATGGATTTCTGTCTAAAATCTTTTTTTTCTGTGCTGATTATTTCATTCAACAGTTTTTGCTGCACTGAGTGCTCGGTCATATCAAAATCTATATCTAGATATATTCACTGTCTATACACTTGCTGATAATCGGTTTTGATAATATCAGGGTGGAAGTTCAGTTACCCATGTGTAAGTTGGTTAAATCGTACATGAAAATCTTGCTATCGTACTAAATATTCTGCATTGTAAAACATGTTGTTAAAGAACAGCTAACTACGAAAACGTTCAGAAACACTCACATGTCGGAAAAAATTTGAATTGACTAGAACAGCGGAAACTAAGACATGAGTTCATTCTCGTGTGATCACTTTCAATCAGCGATAAACTCTGAGTGGAACATATTGAAGGACCTCGACACAACTTTTAGTAGCACAACTTTTTATCGCTTATACATCTTTATTCGCCTTTTTTGTCGTTCTAGAAGTTTTACAGCTCAAAATTTCATGACACCGTCAGGGTCGCAACGCGTGTATCGCGCTCTTTAAGTCAGCCCATTCAACAGACCACATGACATGTTGGCTCAAGTAATAATCACGAGTTTAGAATTTTGAGATTAAAGATTCTATCGCAAAAAGTAATGGCAGCTTTATGAGCCCGTTGTGGATCAGTATATCCCTTTGCAAATGGCGCTATTATCGGCTGGAGTGCGGTGACGGATACGCAGAGAGGGTGCTGTGGTGCGCTGTAATGCTACAGTGGTAGTTTTCTTATAAATTTATACTTTCTTCGTCTATAAATACGAGATTTCAGTGTTAGTATTTGGTCAAATATGATAATAACAGACTTCACTAAATTTGGTTCTTATTAGAAATAGCATAGTTGCTCTATCCATAATCTACATTCAGAGGGAAAGACCAAGTATCAATAAAAAGGCTATGTTTAAAACCTCTATCGAACATTTCTGTGACCTTCTTCTGACACCGATCAACAATTTACTCAAATTTATCTTTTATTTTCTACAGTTTCCGTGCACTTTATTGTACGAAGTACACAAAATCCATCACACCTCTTAAAAATTGGAAAATAATGTATGGTTTGTCATAAATAGTGCTGATTATTACATGCGATACCACTTCATCGATAATTCTCAATATTGTTTTGAGGGATAGTACACTTCGGATTCTCATTTATCAGATCAAAGCGTAGTTTCGTTCTAATTTTTTTTTCACTGCTGTGCTATGCGATAAAGATATGGGGTAATACCTTTCCCGTTATCCCCACCGTGTTTGAGCCCTCTGAAGAAAAACCTATTCTTTACAATTGTAAATTTTCGGAATACTTCGATAGTCAGGATCAAGTGAATTTGGAAGACATATTCTATTTCTTAAATAACCTGTTTTCTGCGCTGTAACAGTCGAATCAAAATTTTGCTCACAATCAAGCATTTCTAGTAGAATGAATTTTTTTCTGAGCATTCAATAAGTATTAGATTGATCAAATCTTATAATTTCGATTTTTGTAAAGGACTTCTTAGAGCGCTGTAACAGTCAATAAAAGATTAGGTTTGCAGAACTGAATCTCTTTCAATGTCCTCAACCTGCTTTGACCACTCGATAAAATGAGTTTATTATTTAAAGAGCTCTAATAAGTGTTTACTACCTGAAATCTCGAAAGTCTTGAAGGAGTGCTTCATTTTCAAAATGGCTTTCTTTGTTGCGCTCTGACCGTAAAAATATCTTTCATACTCAAACACTTCTTCATAGACAAAACTTTTCCGCGAGACTTTCAATGATTGTTCGATAGCCTTGATCTTGACGATTCCCATAGTAACTGTTCTGCTGAAAACACTTCCTAATGCACTCTAGCAATTAAGCCAAGATCATGTCTTGCTCAGTCAATCAATTTGTTGCAAAAAGCTCGATGACTTGAGATCAGTGTCGTAAATCACACCCTTTTTAGTGCGAAAGCCAATATTCTTCTGATAATTAGGGCGCTCTAAAGAGTCTTCACTGTGCGATAAAAATAGCTGAGATTTGAACTATCAAATGGTTATTGAATGTACGTGGAAATAACCTTATTCTGCGAGAAATCCTCAATTATGAAACAAAAATTCGCTTCGACTGTTACAGCGCAAAAGCAAGCTTTTTAAAAATTAAAATAAAACATTCAGATTCACTTAATTTCAGTAATCGAATGATTATTTACACTTCAGATAAAAGCGAAATTTTGCTTTTACCAAAGGGCTCAAAGATGGTGGAGATAGTGGAGAGTACCGAGGTACACTTTTCCATTAATAAAGATTCGTGCCATTTATAAGTTTTCTTGGTTTGATGTTGCTGTTACAAATAGTTCCTTGTTGATGAATGTTTTGATAAACTGTTAACATCATCATAATTATGCAAAATATGGCTTAGATACATGAAAATTTCTGAAAAGAGTTTAATAGGTGTTCTCTTAAGAATGCTAGCTTTTATAATGGGAAGTAAGAACTTCCAAGACAACTGAACATTGTTTCTATCAAAACTACGTTTATAGAAGTTTCTCTAATAATAAGCCACCAAATTTTCGTGATAATGAGGCTTACATAATATAAAATTATACTATATGCGTTTTGAAAAATCCGCTGTAAGGTGAAAGCACGGGTTGGTTGCGAGAAGCGCAAAATAATATCACTTTTTGCTGGTAGCACAAGGCAAAGATGTCCTTTCTATAAGCCATTCTTTGCTCTGAATTGTCATTTTACGAGCTATCGAATGAGTGCTAATCTAATGCAACAGGTCTTTTTTAGAGAAAAAGTCAAAGGCTTGCAGGTGCAAATCTTGAAATGCGATTGCATGCGACTGATATTGTATTCAAAAGTAAGAATTTTCAAGACACGTAGGTGTTACCATTATTGAAAATATACTAGCAAAATTCATTCAGTGCTAATCTAACTAGTTTTAGTGATGAAATTTCCTAGGAATCAAATCCTCTAACAGTATGTCAGAAAAATCGAGCTGAAGTAGAAAAATTGAATTGCGATGGCAATAAGTTATCTCTATCTCATTATAAAAGCATACTGTGAAATTAACAACATAAACCAACTCTAAGATAAAGAAAATAGAGCGAGGAAAATCACACAGTATACAAACCTTTGCGATGCAGCACGATAGGCTTCGTCACCGAATTGGCCGTGATTTCAGGGTTTTTCTCGTCCCTTCACGGACATCTATGTAGTCCTTAGGCTCATCCACTGGATAGAATTGGCCATTATCGTGCCAGTGGACAGACATGTAAAGTACCCTGTCGTCCTGAATTCAATTACACTGTACACAGAGAAGACACTCGCCATCGAATACAGTTAAAACTAACTTCAGAATACCTGTTGCGTCCCATTTCCATGATGTGCATCCCAATCAAAAATTAGTACTTGCCGTACGCTGTATTATCCGACGGCATACTATAAAGAAATATTAGAATAGGATGGAATCAATGGAATCAACCAACATGACTCCTACGAGATATGTGTGTGGGCGAAGAGCGTAAAGCATCGTGGTGGTTGTGGCTTTGTACATGAGATCATTTTTCATTCAGATAATGCTGCGACATTGATAATTAATCTATATAAGTAGGATGGGAGACGTTCGTTGTGATTCAGAAAAGTGGAGATGCTGAAAATAACTTTAAAATCAATCATATGTCCTTTTATGATTCAGCCACACGAGGCTGTAAAATCTATTGGGCTAACGTTTCGACGTCTTCGTCTCGTTCAAAGCCGATGATTCGTCAATTACCCAAAGTTGTTTGCCCTCGCTGTGATCTCCATCGTCATCAGTTGACTCGAATCTTCTACGGTGGGCATCGCTCGAAAAAGGAGCCTCAATCGGTGGCGCCATATTCCTCTGCGGACGGCGCCATTTTTGGCTGGAGGGCACCTAGGGCGGCTATGAAGAGAGGCTGTCGGAGCCCTCTCCAAGGTTAATGTTTTTATAGTCAAGAAATAGGATTTATGTGCCAATAAATGGTCAACTATAATGAGACAGACCTTAGTAAGCTCGTGCTTACTAGAAATAACGCAACTGCTCCATTTATAATCCACACTTTCAAAGGGATAACGAAGTATTCATGAAAAGGCTATATTCAAAACCCTCATCGCACAATTTCACGACATTTTATTTATGCTTATACACAATCAAGTCAAATATGTTTTTTCTATCAGTTTTCGTATATTTTATTGCATAAAGTGCATAAACTTCAACATACTGCCTGAAAATTGGAGAAGGTGAATAATTGTTCAAAAATAGTGCTGCTTATTACATGCTATACCACTTCACCAATAATTCTCAATATTTCTTTCGATTAACAATGCACCTCAGATTTCCATTACTCAGATCAGTGGGTAATGTCGTTGCCGCAATTTTTTATTCGTACCTATGGCATGGGGAAAAGAGATGGTGGTGTAGCGGTTCTTTCTCGTCATCTATACTTTGAGCTCTTTGGTTTCTTTTACTTTTATTAAAGACTTCGGTAATCTTTCGATAACTAAAATCAAGTGAATTTGAATGACATATTTCATTCATTCATTTATATGTAGGAGTGTACCCCTTCACAGAGAACAAAGTGAACCGAAAGGAACCGTGCTACTGATGAAGCTGGCAGGGCGAAACACGTGTCTAGCACTTTATAAGTGTCATAACAAACCTCACGAGAAACCTGACAATAACAAATCGGGAACAAACCTGAGCGTGTTCAAGTTCATAATATGCTTAGTTTTGGGAGCGACAGAGGAAGAAATTCAAAATTGAAAGCGAAAATGGTGAAACCAATCCATGCATAGAGATGACGTCCACCATGCCGATAAGCTAAACTGATATAATACAAGTTAGATTACTCAACTACAAAATAGAAGAGGGAGCCACTGATACTGTGATGATTGCAAGAATTAAGCCAAGCGAGAGCTTCATGATTAAAAATTTTTAGGCACTTGATTGATCCGTCTACAAAGTGTCACTTTTTTCCACTGCGTAGATCTCAGTACTTCCAACATGTAGTCTTTTATTCATTTTCTTCTTGAACGTCGTAAAACTGTGGTTTAGACCGTCTCCTAGCAATCACGAGGACAGCCTGGCTCTGGAGTTTCATATAGTGTTTGTTGTAGGCTGCTAAGGAGTAATAGGGGTTGCATTCGATTCGCGTGCTCCGAGTCTATCATCACAACCACTCGGCACGGAGCTCCCATGCTTCTATCTCTGTCACAATAATCAGAATAAAGAACGGAGATGAAGCTTTGAGCGCTGAACAACGCCTGGAGGAGGAACCCTGTATTCGTCTGCATTTGTGGCATCGTTTAAGGTGATTTAACGCATATCTGGCCTTTACAGCGACTCACGATGACATCCCGCCTTGCATATATTTTTGAGCCATGCACTCACAGAGATTAGCAAAAGATGAGAAAGGGTAACTGCCCGACTGACGAGATCGCAAGATCGAAACACGTGTATCGGGCTCTATAAGTCAGCCCTCATTGACAGACCGCTGACATGCGTGGCTCAAAAATGATTGCAAGGCATACTGAAATTTGAGCTGTGGTCTTGAGAAAACACTCGAAACGAATGTTATGATATATTGAATATACTAGCCGCGAGCAATCGAGTGTACAACATCTGTGTTTGGTGAGCTTTTCTCTGGACATAGAGTGTAAAGCGTTCAACGTCGCTAACTTTTAGTGTGGGGACTGGAGCACCCACAGGGATTAGCAAAAGTCGAGAAAGGGTAGCTGCCCGATAGACGAGATCGCAAGATCGAAACACATGTATCGGGCTCTATAAGTCGGCCCTCATTGACAGGCCACTGACATGCGTGGCTCAAAAATGATGGCAAGGCACCTCAGCTTTCTAATTCTCAGATCAACAGGTAATGTCGCTCCAACTTTTTACTCGTACCTATGGCATGGGAAGAAGAGATGGAGGTGTAGCGGTTCTTTCTCGTCGCCTATACTTTGAGCCCTTTGGTTTCATTTACTATTGCAGGATACTTTGGTAACCATTCGATAGCTAACATCAAGTGAATTTGCATGACATATTTCATTCTTTGATAGGCCTACAATTCTTCGGTACAGTAGTGAATGAATATTTTGCTTCACATTCAAGCATTTCTCGCCGGATAAATGTTTTATCATAAGCAGTTAACAATCATTAGATAGGGCGAATCTTAAAAATTCGAGTATTGTACTTGCTTTTTGGAATGAAATCTTGAAGTGCTGTAACAGTCAAAAGAGGATTAGATCTCGCAAATTTGTCTAATTCTCTATGGACGCATCCAGATTTGACCTCTTGGGAATAGCGCATTTTTGGATTTTTTTGAGAGTTTTGACAGCCATTCAATAACGGAAGTCTCGATAATTTTGATAGAATATTTCATTTTTGAAATGGCTTTCTTAGAGCGATCTAACACTGAAAATAAAATATCTTCCACACTCAAGCATTTCTCGCCGAACGAAGCTTTTTCACTAGACTTTTGATAATTTTTCGATAGCCGAAATTTTAACCATTGCCACAAAAACCTTTTCTGAAAATAACTCCTTGTTCTACTGTAGCAGTCGAAAGAAGATTACGATTTGCAGCTAGTTGATATGTTGCTAAAGGCACGGAAATTTGGGGCCACTGCCGCAAAATCCCCTCCCACTTGGGGTGCGCAACCCAATGTTCTTCTGACTGTTACAGCTCTCTAAGAATTCTTTTCCAAAAATAAACTAGTCCTCAAAATTGTTGAGACTTACACTATCCAAAAGGTATTAAATTTTTGTGCAATAAACATTATCCGACCAAAAGTTTTCAAGTGCGAAAAAAATTTTATTTCGAGTGTTACAACGCAGAAAGTTAACCATTTGAAAAACAAAATACGCCTTTCAAACTCACTTGATTTCAGCTATCGAGTGAATACTAATGATCTAGTGGAATAGGTAAAACTAAATATTCACGAGTGCATTACTTGAAATAGGGTCGCATGCGACAGAAGTTATTTAGAAAAGTGGGGACTTTCAAGACAGTTAACAGTTATTCTCATTATAAATACGTTTACGAAAGCTTTTCCAATGATAATTCAAGTTATTTTTAGCATATAGTTCTACAAAAAACGAAATCTAAACATAAAATGCTAAAATTTCTTCTTCAGTTAGGAAAATTGGATTGCGATTGCAAAACGTCATCTCTTATTTTCATTAGAACGTCTTGTGAGATTATTTCCAAACAACAAGTTTAGTATTAGAGTCAGAATTTCTCAGGCTATCTATTGCCTACAAGGACATCAAAAAGATATGAGAAATTGCCCAACAACTGGGAATATAATCATTTTCGTAAGTATATGGTTCTTCCTTTTAGAAACGGAAAGATTTTGGGCAGCATTAGCGTTAATCTTGCCAGAATAATCAACACAGGAGTCTTATCAGAAAGATTTTGTCGTTTTTTAATGACATCGTTTTCTGAGAGCTTTATTAACAGAATTTGTATTGGAAAACGCACCACTGTTCGTAGCCCGTCCGAACGACGCTCAGCTGAGTGTTGTAGTGATCCTCATCATCCGCAAAGGGAAATATACGTGGCGGATGTTGGTCCACTAAAAAGATGTCAGGAAGCGGTTGCTAATGATGTGATTAGCCGTTGATTAGAAATCACAAGTGCAGCATTTACCAATGATAGCTATTGTCCGTTGATAAGAAATCATGTACAGAGTAGAGTGGAGGGCTTTATTAGATTCCTTAACATAAAAAGCCGATAAAGTTGAAGGTTTATATATTGTGTTCTCCTCCTATTATCATGGCACTTCGATTTCTTTATTGAATCAGTCATTAGTTCTCCAAAAAAATCAGTCGATCGACAAGTGTAATTATCATCATGATCAATTATATGCATCCGTTTGCTGTGCAGTGATTGAATGTCATCTTCTCAGAAAAAAGCCACTTTTGAGCTAGCTGTAAACTTTAAATTTTCTTCTCCTGCAGATTCTGCTTTAGAGCACAAAAGAGATGATGATCCATGGCTCAATATAAGGGCCATACGGTGAATGTGATAGCATGGTCAACTTCTTCAAAATATGGTGAGGTGATCTGGCAAGGTAAGGTCGAGAGTTCACTGCAGAAGGACACCACGAAGTCGTTTCGCACGCTTCTCTTGTACTGCTGCTGCCATTTCCCGGTGTTGTTTCCCGTAGACGTCGGTACTGACTGTCTGCTTGTTGTCGTGCAGTTTTCAAAGACATGCCCTCTAGCGGGTCTTCAGAACACCTTCCAAGCGTGAAACTTTGGTTTAGTTCGCAGATCATCGCCGCAAGAGAGCCAGTAAACCCGGAACATGCTGTTTTCGCTGTAGATCCAGGACTCATCTCCAATAATCATCGACTAGAGAAAGTCCTGCTTGTATTATCGCAGTAAAAGGTTTTCATACATAGCCATTTGTGTAGAGCGCTTGTAATCGGTCAATCCATGAAGTGTCCATCGAGACATCACTTTGCGGTAGCTCATTCATTTTGGTTTTGGGGAGAGCGATCGTGTTGCGGCCGTATCCAAGTGCCCTCCCTCCAAGTACCTGGTACTATCCAAAAGACTTCCATATTATAGGGTAAAGTGTCTTCTTACAGGTGACTAGCAGGACAGATTGAGATTTCTGTTGGCAGCTCGTTTTGGGCATTCGTTAGTGCTCTTGATCCGATGACTCATAATCCGATCCGCAGTAGCGTCTAAAGCAAAGGGCTTGCTAATGTTCTCCGCCCTCTTCGTTGCATTCGCCTTAACTTGCATTCCTAAAGCTTGATATAAAGTAGCTTGTGTTCATAAATTTCGATTCTGCGTTGATCAACCCGCAGCGTACGTGCCCTTTCAATAGGTCGGGGAAAAAGTTTGAAAAAAGGTGGTAAGACATTTATTTATGCACCTTGCACCTAATACACCTGATCAAAGCAAAACTAATAGCCAAAGTACTCACCTTCAACTTCAAGCACTTCCTGCCACTTCTCCGGTGAGCGATCGATTACGCGAGCATGAAATTCCAATTTCTTGTTGCTTAGGAAATGAATGATCGAGTTGTTAAAGAGAGATTTTCTTTATTTGCTTCAAGCGCAGCTTAACGATCAACTTTTTTTGGGCGACTTGAACGAGGCTAATCTTTCAAACTTTCTTCACCTTCGTAAAACCTTATAAATCACCTGAGCACCAGACTTTCGCCAACTGTGCCTTCGCCCTAGGTCAGACTGATGCTTTTACTTCAAGTGTTTTATTATGATTACGCTCATATTTCAATAGTTTTCTTCATTTTTATTTGAGAAAACATGTCATGTGGTCTGCTAGAGGGCTCTCCGACACCTCTTAGGGAGTTCACTGAAGCACCCACAAGAACATTGGCTAAAAAGATCAAAAGACGACAGGTTCAGCTCGACTGACGGAACTGTATGTTCGAAACACGTGTGTTGGGCTGTACAAGAGAACTCTACCAAACCACATGATTTGTTGGCTCAAATGAAGATGAAGAGACCAGACCAATGAGTTTATTTGCCACCGCTGCGTTTAAACCCAGCAGCCATTCGTGCATCATCCGGAACCTAATTTGCTCGCTTGTTAACTTCATCCTGAGATAAGTGGATAAGTTATATGCCAACTAACACGGGCTTCCAAATAAGCCCAAAAACACAAAAAATGGCCAGCGCCTAAAAAGTTACAAGCATTTTCCCAGAACATTTCCCCAACCTATTGATAGAGTTTAGAAAAAGTTCTGCCGTATCACCTGAGAAAATGGTATTTACACATGCATTCAGTGCAAATCTGAGCTAATCTAAAAGCTCGTTTTCTTGAAAATCGAATGATATATGATTTGTTACAGCCTTCAGAATGGGACTGCCCAAAATCGAAAATCGTCTTCTGCTTCATCTCTTCTATGAAACAGATGTCAACTCTTCTGGAGCTCAGAGACAAATCTGCATGACGTATGGTGAGAAAATGTGCGATGTTTGGCAACTCAGCATTCGTTGAAGACACTCCATGAAAAAAGAAACCGACTCGTTTAATTGGTTGAATTCTTTTAATTTACCCGCTTCTCTCGGTGGTACGCTGCTGTAGATCTACCCACTGATGTAAAGCGATGTGCAAAGCTTTTGCGTCGGACAGATCTCAAGCCCACATCTCACTGTGCCCAGGAGCGCGTGCTCTAACACGTTGCACTACCAACGCCCGTTTTACTATGATTTTGTATGATTCAATTTGCTCTTTGTTTGACATTAAATGGTGATTGAATACGTTCTTTCCATACACCTTGAAAATATGACAGAACTCTTTCTACAAATTATTATATTACTCTGGGTAAAGCTACTAGATCACTTGCGAACACATCAGAGCCTTTTGGCATTAACGCGATTCCATGTAATGAGTTGTGCGAAGAGTACGTGCCGTTTTGGTTTTATGGTTTTTGAAATAAGTTTACACGATCTTGCTGTCGTTCAATTTGCCATTTTCTTGCGAGCATTGTGGTATACAACTTCCTTTATTTGCTTTGAGATGAACCTGTCTTAAGAACAAATTCGCATGCTAATCATCCACGAATGGCGCGCAGGGGGGAATGCTGCTGAAGCAGCGCGCAAGCTTAATGGAGTCCCTCCGGAAGGCCCCTTCGCAACTGATTCACCAAATTGTTCTCTGATTCTTTGAGCGCCGGAAATCCTTTCTGCAACCGTATCATCGCCCCAAGCCCCATTGATTTTGTGAGCCGTTTGACTAGCGTTTTCCCCTACACGACTCATACAAGAGTACCAAGCGAATTGTTTTCAAGACAGCTCGTCTTAGAGAAACTATGGGCAAATTGCTGAGCAAAGTGTTCTCAAGGAAATGCTCAATTTAACGATACTAAAATCATGCAATTTCATTGCAAAAATAGCGGATCTTTTTCGTTATCAATCAGGAAATTTAGAAGTTTCTTTTTGCTGGACAAAAACTTATTATACTGTTGATCATGAGTGTAGTTTTTTTTTTGAAAAAGACTTTTACACAGCGCTGTAGCATTCCAAGAATAATATGTTACACAAGCGTGGTGCGCATTTCGTGTGTTGTCGCGTTTATATTTTGTGAAAAAAACCTTCTTTTTCAGGCTATAAAAAAATTGAAAACTGCATAGTGTGAAATGTTAAGAAGTACGTGTTTCTCAAAAAAGGCCACTTTCAGCCATCTTTCAAAATGAATGAAATATGTGTTTTATCTACGTTGCACGATTCCTTGGGTTATCGCGCGCATTAATCACAGAGCAGGGCTTTTCACTTAGAGCGCCAGTACAAGTTCGTTAACGCAAATCTGAGAATGTTTTAAAAAGTGTTTGATTTTAGGAAAGTCTCTCTGCAGCATTCAAATCAAGTTGTGTTTCAGACGCATCGCATGTTTTCGCAAGATTTTATAGCTTTTTCGAAAATCGTTTTCTTGTTTCGTTAACATTTTTAAATCTTTGGCACTTAATTCGTAGAAGAAACTCCTGTTTATTGCTATCAGGCATAAGCATTTTATTTACCTTAAATACTGCCAATTATATCCGCAACTAATTCGAGACACAAACCCAAGCCTATGCAGCCTAGGGCTAAGCAAGAAAAGCATATGAACGTGTGTACGAGATCTTCAAGCGTAAGACTCATATAATTTGTCCAGATTTCTCTTTAAAGTAGAAAAATACCCTGACTTCGATAACGAACATGTTATGCCACATGTGAGTCGCGCGGCGAGGTAGGCCAATGCCGCTGCGCGTACAAACATAGAAAGACATCAAAGGATCATATCCTAGTTTCTAGTAAGTATGGCGTTAACATTTTGTCTAAAAGAAAGACGTATGAAGAAGAATCTCCAAGTCACAAACCAGCTCTAAGGTGCAGCCCTCATCAGCCAAGCTTTCTTCACAGCAGTGTTCGATAATGTTGCCGCTATACGCAATCTCCTCACTCGTACTCTCCTCGTTAGGACCAGTGGTTGAACTGGACTTGTTTCCAGTAAACTGAATTAGACTGCCATACCAATAGGTCTTAGGGAAAATCGAAATAATGTCAAACCGACCTCCTTTTCGTCTTGATTCTCATTTCGATGTTCAGTCTGGCGATTTTTCCCAAAGAAATATTCATACCATGTCTTCGGGTTGACAAAGTTGATAAATCCGAATAGAGAAGACATCAAGAAGATTTTACTTCAATGTATTAAATCCCCTAAAACTCCACCTTTTCATAACGTTGAGTGCAAAAGCGCATTTCAAAGGTAGGAAATACTTGATTAAGTGTATAAGTCACAATCATGGTAATTCACCACAATGTTCTTCGCACTTTCGAATCATATACAACAGTCAGGAACCGTACTAACAAAGAAAGCGCCAATGAAGGGTGGAGTGTGCGACCAACGTGAGCTTTTGCCACAGAAAGTCTGAAGGAATTTGATAATTCCACCCAAATCTTTATGTGACTAGCAACAGATCAAAGAGATTACGTTTAACATAAAACTGTAACAAATAGATTAGTGACTAAGCCCTATAGCACAAAGGTGGTGAAGATAGCTTTATTGGTCTCGCGTCCAATGTCTTCGCCTTCCTCAATTGGTCCACAGCTTATGAACTTGTTTTATAAATAAATTGTTCATATCCGATAACTATCATTTAAGATAACATGTTATGTGGTCTTTTGAGGGCAACTTATGGAGCCCGATACACGTGTATGGTCCCTGGCAGCCTGGTCAGTCAGCCAGGCTCTTCGCCTTTAGCCAATCCTTTCAGGAGTGCTCCATCCCTTGCGTAGAATAGGCGATGACGTACGATTAACACGTGCCGTCAAATGAGATAATTTACCAGATTAAAAACTGTTCATAAATTTAATTTCACTAGCTTCGTTCTGTTTACTTATTTGTTTATTTAACTTTATTTATTAACTTTTATTCTAACTCATCAGTCGAGGTGCGTGGTAGATTTACCTCAATTGTACTTTCTTCACTACAGTGAAGCAAAACGGTCTTTTCGAACAGTAAGCATAGCGTTGGAATCATCAAAACTCAGACCATTGAATGTTTGAGGAGAGAACTGCGTTCTATTGACAAATACGCGTGTGTGAAGCACAAATCCATTTTCTTTGTTGCAGCGCTCTTGAAAGGTGTTTTTAGTAGACAATAAGGTTTCCAAAACCTTTAAGATTTGCGCTGTTTAAGGATATTCAATGAGGTAAAGAGAGAGCTTTGCAAAATATAAACTCGAAAGAACGAGATAGGTTCGCAAACCTAGTAAAACATAATTTCATTTTGAACGCTGCAGCGCTGCATGAAAACCTTTTTTGTAAAGAAATCAATTTTTTGAATCCTTTGAGTTTTAAGCTTTCCAATATTAAGTGTACAATGAGAAGTGTTTGTTCAGCGTAAATTTTTCCCCTCAAAAGTTCTTGTCCGATATCCGAAATAATACAAGACATTTCAGAAGGAGCAAAATGACACAAGCTATAACAGAAGCTACTGGAAGAAAAAACTGCACAAAACAATAGTGTGGAGTTAAAAGTAGGACAATGTAAATATAATATGATCATAAAGTGTAGCGATGGTTGCGCTTAGGAGATCTCTTATCGCTTTGCCACAAAGGGCTTTGTTTACTGCAGCAGATCATACGTTAAAATTGTGTAATTAAACTGGTATATGTACATTAAAGCACGATAGTAACAAACAACAATGCCGATCAAGTTACAGAAAGCTTGGGTAAGTACTACGCGAGTAATAGATGGAAATATCGGCAATGACCAATCACATAAAAATGCGCAGCTAGCTACTGCTGTTGCATGTACTGTATAATTAAGTGCAAGCATCTGTTTTTTTACATGTGATCTGTAATGAGGAGTAAGCCCCTACACTTTGTTAAATGTAATGGAGAGCACAATTGCGTACATTAGATGTAAAGTGTGATGAGGGCAAGCTTTTATGCTGCGCATGCGAACTGTGTTAGACAAGCTTCTATGTGAAAGATGAGCGAGAGTTGAGAGAGCTGGAAGTTGCAACGGTTGGTGGCAGTCTATGCATAGATCATCCGCATAAGACTGGCCATCTGGCGCGCAAACCGTGCCGTTTGCACAAGCACAACGGCTAATTTTGTGAGATACTGTAGCCGGCCGACTAATGTGAGAAACTTGAATCAGCTACTATGACTCACTGTCTATGCAAAAACTTAATGTCATAACCTGGGTATTTTCTGATTGGGATGGAGCAAAAGAAAAACCGATTTCATTCGCTGAAGGAAAACTTTTCATAGGAATATTTATACCTATTTGAAAGCAAAGACTTGAAGCTACCGCTTAACGTGCCGGCTTTGCAGAACAAGCTGCAACATTCAGATTAAAAATTATGTCCAACATTCTCCTTTTGCCTTCATTTTTATCGTGCGTATAATGCACTGGAAGCCGAAAGCATATTAATGTGTAGGGAAGTGTTCGTAGTATCTTAGTCAATCATCTTATCTATACTTCGAAGCAAAGGAAAAATTCTCAATTAAATAAAAAAACATCGATCGCCCCTCCCAATCAAAGCCCCTGCCACGGCCTTCGCCTAGTGCATCAGTCCGTAAGCAACGTTACCAAAAATGTAAAACTCGATATCATTTTCTCTGTAAGGCCGGATCTTCAGAAAATGAGCACATTGCCAGAAATCGAAAATATCACCTATCAAAAGATTACTTAAAGTCTTTAAGATTAAATAGTCTAAAGAATGAGTTCTGTCCGTCAAGGCTTAAAGCACAAAGCAAAGACCAGAGGAGATTAGAAGATCAAAAAAGCTCTTCAAAAAGTTACGACATTTTTGAGTTTTTTCAAGCCTGTGCTGTAGTTTGAGTACTAGAACTCTAGAGGAAGGGCTCAGTCCAACGCAATATAAGCGAGCTAAGAGAAATAACACGTGGCTTTGTAAAGTGTGATTTTATTTTGAATGCTACAATATTATAAAAAGTGTTTTGTATGACTGACGACGTGGCGCTGCAATCAGTCTCAGCTTTCGAGTAGTGACTAGCACTCCTATGAAAAGTTCTTCTCTAGCGAATGAGATCGATTTTTTACTTATTCTCTCCTGATCAGAAAGAACATACTTGTTTGCTGAAAGGCGACATATTTTTGAACTTATTTCATTCATTAGACATAGAATTCTTTCAAAAGTGTTAATAATCCATTGAAAGTCTAAATCTCCTGGCTGCCACTCCACGTCGCCAATTTTCAAAACAGCCTTTTATAACGCTGTAAGATTCAAAATAAAATTATGTTTCACACTCACATTTCATCATAATTTTCATCATGCACACAACTCGCTGAAAGCACGGAAACCGTATCAGCATGTAGAGCAACAAAATCATTCGCTTTTGTCTAGAAGTTTTACCGATGCAGAAAAAAAATTCCCAATACAATGACAACAGCTTCTGCCGTTTTCGCGCATAGTGTAATAGACTACTGCCGAGCTACGCTGTAGATCAGGCGATTACCTTATCAGCAGGTCATTGCTGTGGCTTTCCTTCATCATATTCATTAGGATACTTTACTAGCAAGTCGTTGCTGTAGTTTTTCGTCACACTTCGACCAACTATAAACCTTTTTCCTTTGCCACAGAGTGAAAAAGAACAACTTGGCGGAATTTACGCGGTGCTGGCTGATCGCAAGTAACATTTCTTAATTTTCATATTCATAGTCTCAGTGTAATCTTTATTTATGATTAGTTGATGACATTATGGGATCAGTACTGAAAGCAATTAGGACCATCTGCCTTAGTGAATGTCGTCAAAGTAATTATAGTGACCATAGTGTTGACTGGTTTTTTATTCCTATTCATAACACAATAATAAATATTCCAACGTTGTGCTTATTTTTTGGAAATATCGTTAGCAGTGCAAATGAGATCGAATTCAACATTTTCGACGGATTTGCTTACTGGCTAATCCCGTAATGGGGCGAAGCAATCGATCGCGTCGAAATATTGATGGACAATTGCGAAATTTGTCACCGCACCGAGGGCAACATCAGATAGAAACATATGCTTCTGATACCACTGAAAATTTTCTACACGCTGATATGCGTTTTGTGCTTGCGAATTATACGCATGATGTAATTGAAGGTAAAAGGCGAATGTAGAACATAATATTATTCTGGGTGACACAGCGTTATTAAAGGTGTTCCGAAAAATTGGAGACGTGCAGTTTTAGCCAGAGATTTAAGCTTTCGATCGATTATTAAAACATCCGTGAAAAGTTCCTTCCTACCAAATCAAATTGATTCAAAAATTTGTCCCCGTCCAACATATAAGAGAACGTAATTGTTTCTCAATAGGTTAAAGTATAAAAAATAGCGGTACTATAAATGAACCATCGTATACAATCCAAACACTAACCTCTACTGCCATCCTGTTTCTGCTGGCGTGCGAATGGGCGAGTGTCTATTCATGAGACATCAGGCGAACGACTAAATATTTTGAAAATACCTCTGTTATCGACCGCTCTTATATAGGCCGGCATAAAACGATCTAATCTGATAAGATATGTTAAGATATGACATGGTCTGAACCGATAGGTCTAATGCTAAATGGGTGCCTATATGGCACTACACCTATCGGCTCGAAACATGTCATATCCTAATCAGATTAGATTGTTTTGAGAAATCGTACATCTGGAGTAAAAAAGACTGTACGAAAAAATCAGTGTGCATCAGCAACACCATAAAAGTCGAAGCTAAACGAAAAATTACATTTTTAGCACTGACGAGCAAGTTGCTGGCTCTGCAGGGCTGAAGAGCCAGCCATGAGCTTGGTGCCAGTCGCCGCTGCAGCGATGAACAAAATGGACGCGGCGCTGAGCATCGTGCCTTATCACCGTTTGGTCTCGCGTGGAAAAGTCTTGACGTGTTGCCAAAACGCTTTATCTCGTCCACACTGCCGCACGCGATGCCGCGCCGCGATGTGATCAATTCAACCACTACCACGCCGATTTTTGGCATTTTGCGGTAGCTTTTTGCTGACTAAGGAATTTCGTCCTATTAATTTTCTTCGATAGACTGATTAATTTCTCTTGTATTTATGCAGTGTTCACCTTGTGTATTATTACCAGTCACGAACCACATTGTTGCCAAAACCAGGCCTTTTTTCAGTTGAAATAGCAGCAGTTTTTTTCACTGAAAACTAAGCATTCTATCCGTGATATAATGAATAATGCAGTTTTCCAGCTGGTCACATTATTTACAAAGTTCTTTTCTAATGTTTCGCTGACCCTTCTCGTTTTTCAATTGTTTATGCCGTGGCGGACTTTGATAAACCGCTTTTTGGCTGCTACACATAATTTTTGTTACATGGTTCTTGCGTCACTTTCTATGCATTTGTGATACGTTATTTTCGTTACTATTCACCACTGGTTCTTCAGACATAGCTTCATGTTTCTACTATTTTCATTAGAGTGCACTTCTCCAGCACTTCCGGTGCGAATGTTACTTCACTCAAACCCGATGGTAACTGATGATCTCATTTCGTTATTGTTTTCACTCCAGCAACCTTCTATGATGTTTATGATGCTTCCGTTTCGAAGCTTTGATATCTCATACATCTTCACTGTGACAGTGTCTTGCAGCGCCAAACGGAGTGCACGATGCAGATCACTGCAAATATTGAGCTTCCATACAGAGGCGAACTACCTTAAAATCTCATGGACAACTGATGGACAATCAAAGAGCTAAATCTTAGCATCTAATAGATTTTCACTTCCTTATCAGAGAGACACGGTTCATTGATCTCTTTCGAAAAAGAAGAAGAAACGTTCGTTTTCGCTGGACAAGGACCTTCCATAAGGGTATTAGTAATCATTCAAAAGCTTAGGTTTTGAAGAAGTCTTTCATGCAATTGCTTCCTAAAAAACCTCTTTGCAGCGCTGTAGCATTTAAATTAAAAACTCTTCTTGACTTGCCTTATTCTCCACATTCATGTCTTATTCTTAACATGCTCCACGTACTTTTCTTATCATACCGCTTAGATTCCCCTAGACAAAACTCTTTTCATAAACTGCTAGTAATTGTTCAAAATCTCGAATGTCGTCAAATCCAATGGTGTGCTTGATTTCCAAGATGTTTTTCTGGCTGTGTTATAGGAGAGAGAAACTTTATGTGTTTTTACACACGCGTATTTACTGCGGTTCACAGATCTGCCTTTGAATCTTAGATAACTATTGCATAGCGTTAATTTCGACGAATATAGCTCTGTTTCAATTTTTGAAAAGACTGTTCATTGCACTGTAACAAGTCGATAGGATACAGTTTTACATACATGGCGCATTGCTTGTCAACTAGGACGTAGGGTGTCGACCGCAGATCGAAACGCGACCAGTCGATAGGGCACTGGATCGATTGACATGCATAGTGTGATTTTTTTCACTGAATGCAAAGTTGCTCTCCATGTACAAAGAAGCTTTAGATAAAATTTATTATTCATACTACAAGACTACGTCTACACTTTCACATGCCTTCAGCGAAGTATAAGCTTGATGAAGTAGAAGCGCGCTGCAGGTGTGAAACATCATTTTCTCCTGAATGCTACACCTCTATGAAAGGTTTTTTTCTAAAAAACCAGCATGCTTAGCATTCTTTCAGTGTTCAAGCTTTTGAACGATCACCAATGCTCTTATAAAAGATTCCGATTCAGCAAAAGAGATTCTTTCTTGATTTTTGGCCGCCTAGACAAAATGATCGAAGAAAATTGCTAATGGTAGCTGCTCTTTAGTTGTAAACTAAGTTTCGCATTTTTTGGGCTGAAATTCGATTTTGAACAATTATCACCCTGAGATGTTATGAAGAAGTTCGAGACGAGGAAGGCGATGTGAGAAGTTGCTATCAGGTGACCTAGCATTTGAATCTTACCTTCTATGACTTTACCAACAATTGCTTCTCATAGTTCAGGTATATGATCATGCTTCCACGCAATTACTTAGATTTGTTGAATTTTTTGCTTTGATACGACCTAATCGGGCTTTTGATGCTCAATCACATTATTGCAATTATCTTGTCGATCTTTCGTTCCGAGTGTTTTCATGTAACCACACTCAATTTCAATATGCCAGATAACCATTTTCAAGCCACGCATGTCGTCTGTTATATAGTGCTGAGTTGTTGAGCACGATGCAGGTCTTTCGACCTTGAAAGTTTCATCACTCGGGCGGTACCCTTTCGTCTCCGGCCAAACCTCTCGGGGCTCTCAGTCATCTATACTAAAAGTAGGCGACGGCAAAAATTTTACACTGCTAAACCAAGTGAAATATTACTGAACAGTCAGTGTTGAACACTCGATTGCTTTTGGCTATCATCGTTAGCATACCTTTCCTTCAGCGTGGTCCTAAGACCATGCTCATATCTCAGTTTGCCAGATAATCACGTTTTGAGTCACAAAATGGTGTGTTATATAGGGTTGACTTACAGAATAGCCCAACTCACTTGACTTAGAGTGTAAAATAAATGTTCGTCGCCGCTACTCCTAGTATAGGAGACTGAGCGCCTCGAGAGGATTGACTAAAGACGAAAGTATACCGCCCGACTGATGAGACTGTCAAGGTCGAAACACGTGTACCGGGCTTTGTATGTAAGCCCTATATAACAGACTGCATGCGTGGCTCAAAAATGACTATGTGGCATACCTTGTCAACTCTTTCACAGCCCATCATTTTTGATTTAGATCTATAGTTTTGTGGGATGGTTGTTTATGAAAAGCCTTATGAAATAGCTCAAATCAGCTTAAGTAATCTTGAACAGCCTTAACGTTTCTTACAATGAAACAAATCACGATGAATTTATAGCTGACTTGCGAAATACTTTGTTAAAGAAGCTGAGTGTTTTTGAAATGTTGTTTTATTCTGATTCCATACCGCTAACAGATTTTCATTGATATATACAAACATTTAAAATTTAAACTCATATAATGTTGAGCAAATATAATGCCGACCTTTCGATAGTACTCAGATTTATTTCTACGAATTTTACTGAGTTTGTTACGAAGGCGCAACCAGTAAAGTTATAATTGGAATAAGCAATACAAGGAAAATCTTGCGATACCTGAGAAAAGAATGGTGAGATTGGCACTGTCACTGAATAGAGAATAAAGGGAGAAAGAAGAAAAAATTATTGATTTCTTCGAAATATAATCTACTGCTTGATTTTTGAACTATAAGAGAGAAGCTCTGATCGGCGTAAATCTTTCAATAGAAGACAAAACATTATTTGCGCTCTTTCAGCGCAATTATAAAATCTTTTTGGAAGTAAAATAAACCATTCAAGTTTTCTAGACTTAGGCTACCGATTGATTATTTGAACATTGGAAACGAACAAGAAATATTCTGTTCTCAGTGGATCGAGGTGAATAGAGAACGGTTCAGGTGATCCATTTTTTGCGAAACCCAATTTTCTTTAAACTGTTACAGCATAGCACCAGGTTTATCATAAAAATCAAATAAATTATTGAAATTCTTAAGATTTAGTTTATCGATTAGTTGGAAAAACTCCAAAAGAAAAGCTTTGGTCAGCGAGAAATTTTCAATGAGGAACAAAATTTTATTTTTGCTCTCTCAGCGAAATAAGAAGGCCTTTCTAAAGATAAGATTAATCATTAGAATTGTTTTTATATGTGCTATAGTACAATTATTTGGACATCAAAAAACTGAGAAATACGTTTTTTACAAGGGTTTTTTTTAACGTTTTTTTTTACAGTTGGCGCTTGTCTAACGGAAATGTACCTTGTTTTTATTTGAGCCAACATGTCATGTGGCTTGCTTGGTCAAGCGCTCTTGTACAACTATATACACGTGTTTCGACCTAACAGGGTCGTCAGTCGCGCAGAACCCCTCGTCTTTCGACCATTTTTAGCCAATTCTCTACTCTCCCTTCAAAGAGGTATAGAAGAGGAACGTCAAACTGCAAGGCTCAAATAGAAATGAAGAGATCTATTGAAACAAGGGCGTGGTCTTGACAAAACATTCGAAATAAAGGTATAATACAGTAGAAATGCCAGCCAAAGAGCAATCGAGTGTGAAACATTGTAAGCTCGGTGATAATTTCACTTGACCTACAGTGTAAAACGTTCGTCTTCGATACCTCTCTGTAGAGAGAGCAGGGCTCCTGAGAGAATTAGCTAAAAATGATTGAAAGACGACGGATTCTGCCTGGTTGGCGAGAATGTAAGGTCGAAATAAGTGTGTCAGGTTGTACAAGAGCCCTTCACCTGACCAAATGAGATAGCTCGAATAGAAGTCAAAAGCTCTATCGAAAAAAGCTATTGTAGCGAAATTGTGCTATTGGCATATTTAAAGCGTCTCAGGAATTGATAGTGACTAGTATAGAAAAAGATGAAATGAAGCAAATAAACTAACCTGTGAAATGGTAACATGATACCGTAGGTGATGTTCAGCACCAAGTCAGAAAGCTGGTCATGGTTTGCAGGTCGTAGAACACATGCTTGCGGTCGCGTGGCAGACTGACAGACGTTCAAACGTCTCTGCTAATAATCTAGTCTCTAGATATTACCAGTGATATATATCTGTTCAGATTCTCATAATCCGGTGTATGATCGCGGTTTTTTTCCAAACCGTCGTCTTCCGCGATTATTCAATCGTTTCTAATTCTCCTAATCGATTTGCACTGAAAAGGTTCTTAGATATTATGTCGTTCTGATGACAACTAGCGTGATATTGTCCCAAATGAAATTCGCAACATTGTAAGAGGCAGAATATCCGAACTTGAAGAAGCTGAAAAAGGTATTTAGTGACTTCTCACAACTGATCTAATTCTTTCTCTAAACAGAACATTTTGTAGAATGCTGTAATTGCTGACTGTAATTTTTTCGACGATGATATGAAAGTTTTACAGTCGTTCAGTATGCAAAATAATGGATAAAAACCGCGATTTTCGTTTTTGAAAGAACTTTAGCTTCTTTGAAGCAAACTATTGGAACTATAGACAAATATATCATTAGGAGTGTGCTGTCCGTACACGATGCCCTGCTCAAAGACTCAAGGGTTAGTGAGAGGGATCCGCCTAACCTATTTGGAAGATTTTTTTCCAAATGTTTTATTGGAAATTTTCACAAGCCAATAGAGTTCAGTGGTGAAGCAAGCGAAAAATTGAACTTGTTCGAAAAATAGCCTTACACTTTAGAGCATAATCTGTCCAATACTGAAATTCGTTAAAACAATAAGGACAAATCAAGAAAAGCCAAGAAAAACGTAATGAATGTCTTTGTGTTGTGTTCCTAAGCCAAACATTGTTATTCTACTTCTCTTTTGGATGAGAGCCCACACATCTACCACTTAAGACGAACTGTTTCTGCACCCATCCGAATTGAGCGCACATTATAAGATTCACATTCAACCACTTCGAGACAAAGTAAACTCCAGCCACTGCACTATGATTCGTGATCTCTCCAACATGAAACCCTTGATGCTTGTACACGTAAATTCATTGCAAACTTTATGAGGTCAAAATATTAGAACGTCCCCACATTCCAAAAGGAAAAACAGCACGAACTAAGCTCACAGTGGACATAAGTATTAGATAACATCAACTAGCACCTTTAGATCTCGCATCAATAAGAATTGACTTATTGGAAAACAAGCCTGCAAGTCACAAACGTGAAAATCAGAAGTGAGAAGCTGCCAAAGCTGTAAAGTGGCGGTCATTATAGATAATCGGTATGATAATAAAAACACCGATACTGTAGCAGTTTGATACCTTTGGTCCAACATCTTCTTCTAAGTCTAACAAGCGCAATTGCTTACCATTCCGCATGGATTTTCAAACTCAAATAGCTAATGGTTCAAATGGTAGCTTTAGAAATTCAACTGATTCACCATATATAAGCCGGTACATAATCTATCAGTGTTCCGTAGAAGAACTGATTAGCTGACAATCGCTACGCCAGATCGAGTATAGTCTGGAGGGAAAAGTTGCGTCAAAACGCATAAGAGGGTTTACCTCAATCGAAACACGTGTATTGGGCTCTTGTACAACCCAAAACACATTGTTCGAACATACAGCCTCGTCATTCGGGCTAAACTCGTCGTCTTTCAATCCTTTTTAGTCAAAGCTCTTGTGGGTGCTCCAGTGCTCATCCTAAAAGGTATTGAAGAGCCCTTTGCCAGACCACATGACATTTTCGCTCAAATAAAATTGAAGAAAGCTATTGAAATTTGAGCGTGGTCATAATGAAATACTCAATATATAAGCATCAATCTGGCTTGGGGCGAAAACACAGCTGGCAAAAGTACTGTGCTTAGGTGATTTAGAAAGTTTTACGAAGGAAAAGAAAGTTTGAAAGATCAGCCTCGTTCAAGTCGCCCAAAAAAGTTGATCGTCAAACTGTTCTTGAAGCGGTTGAAGAAAATCCCTCTTCAACAACTCGGTCATTGATTTCTTCCACAGCAAGAAATCGGAATTTCATGCTTGCGAAATCGATCGCTTGCCGGAGAAGAGGCAGGAGGTGCTTGAAGTCGAAAGTGAGTACTTTGGCCATTAGCTTTGTCTATGCTTAGGTGTAATAGGTGCAAGGTGCATAAATAAATGTCTTACAATCATTTTTTTGAAGCTTCTTCCCAGACCTATTGAAAGGGCACGCAAGCTGCGGGTTGATCAACTCAGAATCGAAATTTATGAACACCAGCTACTTTACATTAAGCTTTAGCAATGCAAGTTAAGGCGAATGCGAGGAAGAGGGCGGAGAACATTAGCAATCCTTTTGGCTCAGACATTACCACGGATCGGATAAGGAGTCACTGGTTCAAGAGCTCTGACGTAGGCAAAACGAGCTGCCAACTAAAGCCTTAATCTGTCTTGCTACTCATCAGTAAAAAGACACCTTACCCTATGATCTGGATGTTCGATGGATAGTACCAGAGACTTGGAGGAGGCACTTGCATACGGCCGCAACACGATCGTTCTCCATCAAAAAAATTTGGTACCGCAGAGTGATGTCTCGATGGACACTTCATGGATTGACCGATTACAACCGCTCTACACAAATGACTATCTATGAGGACCTCCTGCTGCGATCCTACAGGCAGCACTTTCTCTAGTCGGCAATCATTGGAGATGAGGATCCTGGGTCTACAACGAAAACAACATGTAACAGGTATACTGGCTCCTTTGCGGCGATTACCTGCGAACTAAACCAAAGTTTGACGCTTGGAAGATGTTTTGAAGATACGCTAGAAGCCATATGAATTTGAAAACTGCTCGACAACAAGCAGGTAATCAGAACCACCTTCCACGGAAAACAACAGTGGGAAATGGCAGCAACAGTACAAGAGAAGAGTGCAAAACTATTCCGCGGTGCCCTTCTGATGAACTCTTGACCTTACCGTGCCAGTTCGCCTCACCATATTTTGAAGAATTTGCCCATGCTATCACATTCTTCGTATAGTCCTTATAAGGAGCCATCTGATCACCATCTCTTTTGTGCTCTAAAGCAGCATTTGGAGAAGAAAAAATTTAACGACTACGACTAGCCCAAAAGTGGCTTCACCGATTTGTTTGACCGCCTGCCTATTTTTTCTGAGAAGTAGACATTCAATCACTGCACAGCAAATGGATGCAAATAATTGATCATGATGATAACATTTGTCGATCTATCGATTTTTTGTGAGATAATAACTGATCAAGACAGAAGTCGAAGTACGATGATAATAGGGGGAGAACACAACAGATAAACCTTTAACTTTATTGGCTTTTAATGTTAAGGGTTCTAATAAAGCCTCCACTCTGCTCTGTACATGATTTCTTATCAACGGGCAATAACTATCATTGGTAACTGCTGCACTTGTGAATTCTTATCAACGGCTAATCACATCATCACAACCCCATTTTGACGTCTTATTAGTGGACCAAGATCCGCCACGTATATCTCGCTTTGCGACCGATGAGGGTCAATGTAACCTTTAGCCGGGCGCCATACGGATGGGCAAGAGTGGTGCGTTGTTCAATACAAATTCGGGTTAATATAGCGCTCAGAGAATTAATTTCATAAAAAAAACGATGAAATGTCACTGATGAAACTTCTGTATGAATGATTTTGGCAAGATTAATGCTAATTCTGCCCAAAATCTTTCCTCTGTAAAAAAAGCCATATACTTGCGAAAAGGATCATATTCCCAGTTGCTGAGTAATTTCTCATATCTTCTTGATGTCTTTGTAGTCAGTGGATAGTCTGAGAAATTCTGACTTCAATACTAAGCATATTGTCTGAAAATAATCTCACGATGCGTTCTAATGCAAAAGAAAAGATGACGTTTTGCAATCGCAATCGAGTTTTTCCAATTTAAGGAGGAATTTCTGAGATTTTATAGTTAGAGTTCGATTTTTGTACAACCATATGCTGATAATAACTTAAATTAGCATTGAAAAAGCTTTTGTAAACGTATTTAAAATGACAATAACTCTTAACTGCCATGAAAGTCCCTAATTTTCTAAATGACTTCTGTCGCTTGCAGCCATAATCCAAGGATTACACTCGTGAGTCTTTGATTTTACCTATTCCACTAGATTATTAGTATTCACCCTATAGCTGAAATCAAGTGAATTTGGAAGGCGTATTTTGTTTTCTAAAAAGTTTGCTTTTTGCGTTGTAGCAGCCGAAATAAATTTTTTTTCTGCATCTAAGTATTTCTCGCCGTACAAAGCTCTTTGCACAAAAAATTTAAAACCATTGGATAGTGTTAGTCTTAGAAATTTCAATAACAAGTTTATTTCTGGGAAGGAATCCTTGAAGAGCTGTAATACTCTAAAGAAGGTTGGATTTCGCACTCCAAGGGTGAGGGAGGTTTCGCGGCAGTGGCCCTAGATTATTGTGTCTTTAGCAACAATATCAACTAACTGCGAAACGTAATCAATTTTTGGCTGCTACAGTAAACAAGGAGTTATTATGGCAATGGTCAAGATTTCTAGTATCGAGAAATTATAAAAAGTCTAGCGGGGTTACTCTTGCGCGCGATAGGGAAAAATGGAAGATTGCTGGTACCAACTCGAGTCACTCGACGATCAACGGAACAACAGGTGATACAGGTGATTTAGAAACAGTCGATCTTATGGATCAACTATGAACATCGACGAATAATACGATGGGTAGATCCATCAATAAGACTGGAGCGCTTGAAGAACATCCCGCTGGTGAGTTCTTATCAATACACTGGCTCGTCCTTCGTTTTGATGCTTACCAGATTATTAGATTACAAGGTTCCGACTCAGTAGAAGACCAACAACATCATGTTGTCATTCAAAAAGGCACACCTTTCGATATCGGAAACTATCGCCCAATCGCACATTGCTTATCGGAGGGCATTTGCTGTACGGGCCCCTTTTGTTGAAAAGACATATATCGGATCGTTGAAAGCCATTCAGTAGCCTAAATATTGGCAACTACAATAATGTGCTGGTCAGAAAAGCACTTGTTTCGCACTCGGCGTGCATTTCCTGTCGGCAAGGGAGTCATCGTGGTCTGATCGCGCAGTGCGCTTCACATGCAGAGAGCAATCTTCATGACCAAATTCAGTGTTCTTTGTCCATTTTGAGAAAATTTCTTGATTAAACGTACGACTCTAATCCACTAAGATTTTGCCTACATTTTTAGGTGCCTTCATTCACAAGCCCAGGTTGTTTATGTTTAAGCTTATCAATCAGTTTATATGGTTACGTAAACTGAGAAAGGCGAGCTCAAGTTCACAGAATAGTGGAACAGAGGTATTTATACATTTTCAATTAAAAACATCTAGGAAATTCTACAAAGTAGAGCAAGAGTATTTCTAAATAAACAAAAGAATTTTATTTTTACCACTACTGCACAGTAGAAAGGCCTTGCAGATTGACAAGTGCACTTCCGACCCCAAATTTGGGACTATAGATAGTTTTTAAACGCTTAATGAGATAATGATATACCATGTTCTGGGCCGTCCTTGAAGTCTAAGTGCTAGACAGGCTTTTGTTTTGTTCTACAGAACTCTTCAATAGCAGCTCTCTCGAAAAGGACCCACCATTATAGATTGCATATAAGTGATAACAGGACAGGACTCACCTTTTTCTCACAAAGTTGGCACAACCGAAATTTCTCCATTCCATAACAATATTGCGATCGACGTAAGAAGAGTGATTCGGCAAGACTATGCACACCCATCAAAATCATCACTGCTAGCCTTCAAAACGTCATGGGAAATTAAAGTGGAAGAACATCGGAGTAAAAATCTACTTTCGGCAATACACCACCTTCGCTCAACTGACGATAGCGTCCTGATAACACCAAGCATCACCCAAGCGAACAAACGTCGAGCGAATCAACATCGCCTGTGGAAAGATTCTTTTCAGATAAATCTAACCGAAGTGATGTATATGAGAAGCGCATTGATTTTGAATGCCCCCTTTTACGCTCAGTGAATGAATTTTTCCAATTGGTTGACTCGATCTAGGTCGGTTGATCAATATGACTAGCGACCTTCCTCCGGAGTTGAGCATGGAAAGGCGAATGACTTGAAAAGCATTTGCTAAGATCGATGATGTAGTGAGGAAAATAAAGAATTTCCGACTCCGTACTCGTCTTTCTGACTCAACAGTTATCCGTGTTTTAACGTGCGCCATCACAAACCTGGTCGCTGTAAGCAAGATAAAAGACCACTTGGCCTTATTGAAGCGCATTCCAAAGGCTATCTCTAGGAGCACCGTGTAACTCTAAAATGAGAACAAGGATCTCAAGTTCTGGCTTAAGTCAGCAGTCGAATTCTAGGGACGCCGCTTTGCACGATAGGCTATCGAAAATAGGATGGACTGGGTGTGCACTGCGTTCTAACAGCAATCAATTAACAAGAGCCGTTAGCGGCAGATTACTCGGATGCCAGAAGCACCACAGGAAAACACCCATTTTATAATCCTATTTTTCCACGGGAAGTTTAGAAGAAGGATGTAACAACTTATGGATTTTCAAAGTATGTGTGACCTAACGCTCTACTTTTCCACGCGATATAGAAAAATGGAAAAGAAAATGAAGGTTTTTCTGGAATCCACTTGAATCACTCGACGATTAATGGGACAAGTGACTGCAGATGTTGTATGTCTCCTACTCAAAATATTTATTTGACAATCAACAATTTATGCAGTTAGCGAACAACAACAGTCTGTTCTTATTCAAACAACACCGCTTAACATCTCACAATATTATCCTTTACAACTTACCATAACGATGTGAAAGAGATTAGTATGCTAATTTTCTTTGCACAAGTTGTTACACTAAAAAAAGATAAAGAGCAATAGCAGAAAAAGAAGTGCAAAACAGAATTAGTGGCAACAGAGCAATTATGAAGAAAACGTAATGGTTTCAGTACGATCGCAGTAAGGTCGAAACCCATGTTCGACTCCCGCCTGAGGTTCAGAGGTTTGTATATCACTTGACAATCTTCAATATATGTAACACACAATTTCACAGTTATTACACTTCACTGAGTGCTAAGAGTAGTATAATTGCACAGTGGACGAGCACCTTGGCTTTACGCACAAGAAAAGTTGAAATCCTGAATAAAATTAGGAAGAGTGCATAGAAAAGTATGGACGATCATTTGACATCAGGAAATTAAAAGTCTTTCAAGACGCAGAGGAAAACCTAATTATATACATTCAACACAGCCGATATAGTAACTCCACTGTCCCCCAATGTACATATTAATAAAAAGTATTATTGATGAGCCTCAATAAAGAAGATCATGAAGAGACTGTAAAAAGCTAAGTTAGCAATGAGTGTTCAAAAGCTGTCGTTTGAATGAAGACTGAGCACAGATCAATTTTCTACAGATTGCAGAGTATAACTTACAATTAAGGCGACATGAAGTAATAGCATTGTGGTTCACTGTTCTTGATGGGACATGTGATGAGAATAACTGCCAAAGTAGACCACTCAGTGAACACTAATAACCCGAAATACAATTGTATCAACAACGAATATCATCAGATCTATGAGTGTAAATATAAAAAGCTTAGCGCTTTGACCCGCAGCGAGGTTGGTGGTCGTCGTAATTGTTGTTGTTCACCGACTTAGAGAGAAGTCTTTGATATCTAAATAGACGAACTTATGTCGAAGTTACCAAGAAGTCGCTCTGAACATTCGGTACTCATTCGAAAGCTCAGATTTCCATAGAGTCAGCAATATATTGGCTTTTCGGAAAAGCCTTTTTATTATGTTGTAGCAGCGAGTACTAAATTATGTTTCACAATTAGTATGCTTCAAATGCTCTGCTGCGGCTTGTATATGGTTTTGCCAATGTCTTATTAGTCATTTGATAGGCCAAATCTCGTGGATTTCGGCGCTATAATCGATTTTTTGATATGTTGTCAAAGAACGCTGTAAGAGCGAAAAGAAGACTACGTTTTGCATCCAAGATTTTTATCGTACAGAAAAGCTTTATGTGCACCAAAAACCCATGACCACGTAGAAAATTATAGAGGTACAGAGTAACACAGAGAACCTAAGATTTTGCTTCCCTGGTGGAGAAAAAGCCCTTACTGAATAACGGAATTGTGCGCCCCTTGTGCACTATGCGATCTACCAATTGCCGCTTCTAAAGGGTTAAGTGATAGAATTGCATCTTATCACATACTTCTAGCAACCACAAGCTCGCCCACAGTGGAGTGATATAACGTCGTTATCAAGGAACACTACAAATCTCCAGACACCAAAGAACGTAAGAAAACAGAACTTTGCTTTGCAACTCCTTTACAACGAAATGGCCCACGTGCTATACCTGTCTTGATAAATTTTCTGCCCACAATGACGTCTACTGCAATGGGAAAAACAGCCTACGGCAACTGTCAAGACATTTAGGTGACAAGTCTACACTTATCATAAATCAAACTCTCTACTCATAGATTGACCGACTTTGAAAACCCTAGTATCCTCGACAGATAAACGCACAGTGGTACCTGTAAAGGGTTTTATGTCGCACTGTCCACAGTCCTCTCCTCTCCCCTCATTAGAGCTGCTATTCCCATCATCTACATCTTGAATGCTCGCTGAATACTATCGAACAACAACCGAACATGCCTCTCAGGAAACTTTATTGCATTAACTTAACTATTGAATTTTTGAGTATAATGATATGAACGAGATTATTCAGATTCTCTGCTGCATCAATAAACGAATCTTACACCTCCTAGCTCATTCTAAAGATAGGATAAATTAAATAAGTCTTTTGGAGTTGACCAGTCCCTGAGGGATGTGTCATGCATTTAAATCCTTCAAGTACCGTTTGAGGTGATTGAGTTCATACCTGTCCTTTACAAAGACTCGCGGTGGCTTAGCATTGAATCAGTCAATGCTGCTTATCCTCTCAGGCATGTATGGCACCAATTCACAGAACCCGGAAAAAATGGAGAAGATTGGTGGGCCTTGAGCGTGAGACCGAACCATCGACAACGCGTATATCGCGAGCATCTCTGGGCCCTGCGCCATAAGCGGCCTTTAGACTTATTGACATAACATAGTGTAAAGATGCTTTGATGAGGACTATCGACTATGTGTCTTTATCCGGGAAGCCTTCAATCCCTGCGCATTGGATTCATTGGCAATGAGTGAGAAGAGAGCTGAGGGGGGAAGGGAGAAGAGGGAGGAGGAGAGGGAGAGGGAGACGTAGTGACTTTACGCAAAAGTATTATCGTTACCTGAAGAGCGCCGATCGCAGACCGATCCGTTTTGTAATCCCGAGCGATTTTACGAACTGGGCGCTGAAAAAGTAGGTTGATAAGAATCAAACTCTGATATTTCTACAAGCTCAAAAATCGAGTTATCTATGTGGCTAATCACCTGTATCGGTAGCTTTCGGATGAGGGTGTCACTTGATTTTTGATAGCGACGGATCTCACGAAGCGCGACCGTCCCCGGACAGTAGCGATGTGGCTTTTTCACTCAGCCGATGGATGGAGCGGACTTGCGGGCAGCCTTGGTGGCCACCTGCTTACGAGGGTTCATCAGAGCCTTGTATCTGGTCATGCTTGGTCTTCACTTGGCAGTGGCGCCTGGTATGTAAAAGGTCCGTCCGGGCATTGGTGGATACGATGGCGCCTGCGCCAACAATGCACCTAAGAGTTCCATTTTTCAGATCAATGACTAATGTCGTTTCAATTTTTCTTCACCTATGGCGTGGGAAAAAGAGATGGAGGTGTCGGTTCTTTCTCGCCATCTATTATTTATGTCCTTCGGCTTCTATCGATTTTCAAACGATTGTGGTAACTATTTGATAGCTAAAATTAAGCAAACTTGAACGATAAATTTTATTCTTTGATTGGCCTAATTTCTTCGGTACAGCAGTCGAATTAGATTTTGTTCACATTTGAGCACTTCTCGTCGGATAAATGTTTTATCATAAGCAGTTAATAATCATTAGATAGGACGAATCATAAAAAATTGAATATTGTACTTGCTTTTTGGAAAGAACTTCTTGGAGTACAGTAACAGTCAAAAGAAGATTAGAATTAGCAAATTTGTCTAATTTTCAGTGGACGCATCCAGTTTTGACCTCTTGGGAAAGGCGCGTATTCGGATTTTTTCCAGAGTTCTGATAACCATTGGAGGGTTGAAGTCTCAATAATTTTTGTAACATATTTTGCTTTTGAAATGGCTTTCTTAGTACGATCTGACACTATAAATAAAAAAATCTTCCACAATCAAGCATTTCTCGCTGAGCAAAGCTTTCCGCTAGACTTTTTATAATATTTCGATGCTTGAAATCTTGACCATTGCCACAATAACTCCTTGTTTACTGTAGCAGCCGAAAAAAGATTACGTTTCGCAGTTAGTTGATATTGTCGCTAAAGCCACAGTAATCTAGGGCCACTGCCGCAAACCCCCCCCCCCCTTGGAGTACGAAACCCAATCTTCTTTAGAGTGTTACAGCTCTTTAAGGATTCCTTTCCGGAAATAAACTTGTTTTTAAAATTTCTGAGACTAACACTGTCCAATGGTTATTAAATTTTTGTGCAAAGAGCTTTATACGGCACTAATATGCAGAAAAAAAAATTTATTTCGGCTGCTACAACGCAAAAAGCAAACTTTTTAGAAAACAAAATACGCCTTCCAAATTCACTTAATTTCAGCTATAGGGTGAATACTAATAATCTAGTGAATTAGGTAAAATCAAAGACTCACGAGTGCAATCCTTGGATTATGGCTGCAAGCGACAGAAGTCATTTAGAAAATTAGGGACTTAGATGGCAGTTAAGAGTTATTCTCATTTTAAATACGTTTACAAAAGCTTTTTCAATGCTAATTAAGTTATTATCAGCATATGGTTGTACAAAAATCGAACTCTAACTATAAAATCTCGAAAATTCCTCCTTAAATTGGAAAAACTCGATTGCGATGGCAAAACGTCATCTTTTATTTTTCATTAGAACGCATCGTGAGATTATTTTCAGACAATATGCTTAGTATTAAAGTCAGAATTTCTCAGGCTATCTATTGACTACAAAGACATCAAGAAGATATGAGAAATTACCCAGCAACTGGGAATATGGTTCTTTTCGCAAGTATATGGTTTTTCTTTCAAAAGAGGAAAGTTTTGGGCAGAATTAGCATTAATCTTGCCAAAATCATTCATACAGAAGTTTCATCAGTGACATTTCATCGTTTTTAGAAATTAATTCTCTGAGCGCTTTATTAACCCGAATTTGTATTGGAGAACGCACCATTCTTCGTAGCCCATCCGTATGGCGCTCGGCTAAAGGTTACATTGACCCTCATTGGTCGCAAAGCGATATATACGTGGCGGATCTTGGTCCACTAATAAGACGTCAAAAAGGGGTTGCTGATGATGTGATTAGCCGTTGATAAGAATTCACAAGTGCAGCAGTTACCAATGATAGTTATTGCCTTTGATAAGAAATCATGTAAAGAGCAGAGTGGAGGGCTTTATTAGAACCCTTAACATTAAAAGCCAATAAAGTTAAAGGTTTATCTGTTGTGTTCTCCTCCTATTATCATCGTATTTCGACTTCTATGCTGATCAGTTATTATTTCACAAAAAAATCGATAGATCGACAAATGTTATCATCATGATCAATTATTTGCATCCATTTGCTGTGCAGTGATTGAATGTCCTCTTTTCAGAAAAAAATAGGCAGGCGGTCAAACAAATCGGTGAAGCCACTTTTGGGCTAGTCGTAGTCGTTAAATTTTTCTCCTCCAAATGCTGGTTTGGAGCACAAAATAGATGGTGATCCGATGGCTCCTTATAAGGACTATACGAAGAATGTGATAGCATGGGCAAATTCTCTAAAATATGGTGAGGCGAACTGGCACGGTAAGGTCGAGAGTTCATCAGAAGGGCACCACGGAATAGTTTTGCATTCTTCTCTTGTGCTGCTGCTGCCATTTCCCACTGTTGTTTTCCGCGGAAGGTGGTTTTTACCTGCTTGCTGTCGAGCAGTTTTCAAATCATATGGCTTTTAGCGTATCTTCAAAACATCTTCCAAGCGTCAAACTTTGGTTTAGTTCGCAGGTAATCGCAGCAAAGGAGCCAGTATACCTGTTACATGTTGTTTTCGTTGTAGACCCAAGGTCCTCATCTCCAATGATTACCGACTAGAGAAAGTGCTGCCTGTAGGATCGCAGCAGGAGGTCCTCATAGATAGTCATTTGTGTAGAGCGGTTGTAATCGGTCAACCCATGAAGTGTCCATCAAGACATCACTCTGCGGTACCAAATTTTTTTGATGGAGAGCGATCGTGTTGCGGCCGTATGCAAGTGCCTCCTACAAGTCCCTGGTACTATTCATCAGAACATCCAAATCTTAGGGTAAGGTGTCTTTTTACTGGTGAGTAGCAAGACAGATTAAGGCTTCTGTTGGCAGCTCGCTTTGCCTTCGTCGGAGCTCTTGAACCAGTGACTCATAATCCGATCCGTAGTAGTGCCTAAGCCAAAGGGATTGCTAATGTTCTCCACCCTCTTCCTTGCATTCGCCTTAACTTGCATTCCTAAAGCTTAAAGTAAAGTAGCTGGTGTTCATAAATTTTGATTCTATCAACCCGCAGCGTACGTGCCCTTTCAATAGGTAGCGGAAAAAGTTCTAAAAAAATGCTTGGAAAGCATTTATTTATGCACGTTGCACCTAATACACCTGAGCAAAGACAAAACTAATGGCCGAGGTACTCACTTTCGACTTAAAGCACTTCCTGCCACTTCTCCGGCAAGCGAACGATTCCGCCAGCATAAAATTTCGATTTCTTGCAGTTGAAGAAATGAATGACCTAGCTGTTAGAGAGGGATTTTCTTTGATCTCTCCAAGCCCAGCTTGACGATCGACTTTTCTTGGGCGACATGGACTAGGCTGATCTTTCAAATTTCTTCACCTTCGTAAAACTTTCTAAATCAAATGTACACCGTAGTTTTGCCATCTGTGCCTTCGCCCAAAGCCAGATTGATGCTCTTATTTCGAATGTTTTATTATAACAATGCTCAAATTTCAATAGTTTTCTTTATTTTTGTTTGAGCCAACATGTCATGTGTTCTGATAAAGTGCTCTTCGGTACCTCTTAGAGTGGGGATTGGAGCACCCACTAGAGCATTAACTAAAAAAGATTGAAAGGCAATGTGTTCCACACGATTGACCCAATTGTATGGTCGAAAAACATGTATCGGGCTGTACAAGAGCCCTTTACTAAACCACTGACATATTGGCTCAAATGAAAATCAAGAGATCTATTGGCATTTGAGCGTGGTCTAAGCAAAACACTCGAAATAAAGGTATCACATGTATCACCTGTCGTTTCGTTGATCGTCGAGTGACTCGAGCGGGTACCAGCAACACTTCAGTTTTTCCCTATCGCGTGCAAGAGTGACTCAGTGGGTCTTCCTCGCCCTAGGGATTTGCTGAGCATCATATCTTTCTTCTACCGCTTTCGTGAAGAAATCGGACCAACGGGTCAATAGTCTTCCTTTAGAGCTCCTGACGTCCCAAAAAATCCAGTCGGTAACGGCTGTCGTCCATAGTTAGTCGTTGAAGCGCATCACGTGTCCCGCCCACCTTATTTTCGATATACTGGCGTGTAACGGCGTAATGTTCTCAGGAAAATGCGCAATTCAGCGACATCAAAGTCATGCAAATCCATTACTAAAATTGCGGACCATTTTCGTTATCAGGCAGAATTTTTGAATGTTTTCTTTTGCTGGACAAAAACGTTTCATTACACTGTTGATAATTATTCAAAAGCTGAAACTTTAGAGAAACAAAGTGTATTCACTTTGAAAAAGATCTTTACACAGCGCTGTAGCATTCTAAGCATTCTAAGAATAATATGTTACACAAGCGTTGTGCGCATTTCGTGTGATCCTGCGTTTGTATGTTGTGAGAAACCTTCTTTTTCAGGCTATAAAAAAAAAACAGCTGAATAGTGCATAGTGTAAGATGTTTGAAGTGCACGTGTTTTTCAGATAAGCCTACTTTTAGCCATCTCACAATTTGCCCAGAATTGTATCGCATCCATGCTGCACTATTCGTGTGTTATCGCGCGTATTACTCACAGAGCAGGGCTTTCCACTTGAAGCGTTACTACAAGTTAGTTAGCGCAAATCTGGGAAACTTTCAAGATGTTCTTGATTTTTAGGAAGGTATCTCTGCAGCATTCAAGATAAAGTTGTGTTTCACACACATCGCATGTTTTCACAAAAATTTTTATTACTTTCCGCAAATTGTTTCCTCGTTTTGTTAACATTGTTTTCTTGCACTTAATTCGTAGAAGAAACTCCGGTTTGTTGCTATCAGGCATGAGCTATCTATTTTCCTCAAATATTGCCAATCAAATCCGCTACTAATTCGTGACACAAACCAAGCTTATGCAGCCTAGGGCTAAGCACGGAAAGCATATGAACTTGTGTATGGGTTATTCATACGTAAGGCTCATATATTTCATCCAGATTTCTCTAATAATAGATAAGTACCTTAAGTTCTATAACGGTTTTGTTATGCCACGTGTGAATCGCATCGCGCGGTAGGCCAATGCCGCTGCGCGTACATCAGTCGAGGTGCGTGGTAGATTTACCTCAATCCTATTTTCCTTACTACAAAGCAGCAAAACGGTCTTTTCGAACACTATGCATAGCGTTGAAATCACCAAAACTCTTGTTATTGAATGATTTTTTAATAGTTAAGGAAAGAGCTATGTCCTGTGACAAATACGCGTATGTGGAGCACAAATCCATTTTCTCTGTTGCAGCGCTCCTGAAAGTGTTTGTAGTAGACAGTAAGATTCTCAAAACTTCTGAGATTTGCGCTGTTTAAGGATATTCAAAAATCTAAGGAAAGAGCTCTGCAAGATATAGACGCGAAAAAAACGAGGTAGGTTTGCAAACCTTGTGAAACATAGTTGTATTTTGCTTCAAGGAAGCTTTTCTTGTAAAGAAATTAAATTTTTTTATCCTTTGAGTTTCAAGCCTTCGAAAATCAAGAGTTGAATGACAAGTGTTTGCTCAGCGAAAATTCTTTCCTCAAAAAATTCTTGTCTGATAACCGAAATATTACAAGGCATTTTAGAAAAACCAAAATGGCACGAACTTTCACAGAAGCTAATAGGAATAACTCAATAAAACAATAATGTGGAGTTAGTAGTAGGATAATGTGAATATATTATGATTATAAAGTGCAGCGATCGTTGCGCTTGGAAAGATCTCTTATCGCTTTGCCACACAAGGGCTTTTCGTTTACTATAGCATATCATACTTCAAACCTGTGTAATAAGGCCGGTATGTGTACATTATAGCACAACAGTAGCAAACAACGATGTCGATAGAGTTACAGAAAGCTTGGGTCAGTACTACGCGAGCAATAGTTGGAAATATCGGCGATGACCATTCACATGAGTAATGCGGAGCAGACTCCTGCTGTTGCATGTAAAGCATAATGAGGAGCAAGCATCTGTATCATACCTGTGGTATGTAATGAGGAACATGTCCCTATATTTTACTGTGAAACGTAATGGAGAGCACAACTGTGTACTACAGGTGTGAAGTGTGATGAGGGCAAATTTTTATGTTGCGCATGC
>JAHQIW010001364.1:0-51159 GCA_019055375.1 Parelaphostrongylus tenuis
ACTTGAATCTCTGTCTAGTGCGCTAAGTGGCCTTTTTTTTTGAAAAAGCCTTCCTTAGACGCAAGAGAACATTTGTGTTCCACTCAATTAGAGACTTTTTCCTACTTCAAAAGAAACTCGAAATAAAATGTATGGCTCTGATACTAAAATATTTCCTCGATGCAGATTCATGTGCATTTCATGTTTTCGACGAAGTAATGGTGAAAGCAGTGGGCTCGTGTGAAACATGAATTTTTTTTGTGAATGCTGCAGCGTCGTAAAAGGATGTTTTTAAAAAAAGGAGCGCGTAGCGCAGAAGCCGGAGATTAAAGCTTTGAAAGATTACTAATACTCTTCTGAAAGGTCTTATCGCGCATAAGCGGTCGTTTCTTGATATGTGGCCAGATAAGAGGCAGATTTGATCTTTACCCTAAGCTTACGCGATTTTGATACGAGTATTCCTTGCCAACCCAGTATTTTTTTGCTTCTCTAAGAATCTTTTGTGTTGACTATCCATATCCACGCTTGAGCAACTATCCCTACAAAACAGTCGCGTTCTAGTGAGGTGATTACAGCAGTTTAACCCTCTCCAATTCTCAGTAATGCTATTTGCCTAAGTTTAGTGTTAGCTTTTCTTTTGTAAAATGGCCTCATTGCACTCCATCATAAAGGATTCATTTTCGTTAACGTTTGCTGACGCTAGTGGAGATTGTAATTCCATCAATTTTTGAGCCTAAGCCCAAGTCTAAGCGTGTTCTCGTAAAATCTGATTTGAAGAAATCAGTTGAAAAAAACACTTCAAAAATTGTTGGGGTCACAACTGTCCACGGGGGACCGTTTGCTGTATTAACAATCTTCAATCAATCAATAAAAGGAGATCAATCAAAAAAGTCACCTGATGTGGCATTCTTTCAGAGTTCTTGGTTTTCTATTGCATAGCTTGCGGTTGTTACGCGGTATATGTAACAATACCTTTTAGTCGACTGTTTTTCGCCCTTGGTTAAAAATTCGGTATAGTGTGCTAGAATATTTTGAGCCCTTTAACTAACATACATAATCAATCATTCTGAGAGGACCTCACATCATGTGATATTTTCGCTTGACGCCTTCTCCAGCGTTACCATTAGTTGTAGAAGTAACCGAAAAGCATATGCTACTGATGAAGCATGCAAGTAACCCGAAATCTACGTATAGCACTCGAATTTACGTACCAGATCTCGTGGAAGGCTTAAAATATTTTACCAATAATATTTCGCATGAGGTGCTTTCTTAAGCGCGTGTGACGCTGTGGTCAGAGGTGCTTTGTGGCACGCACGCAGTCCACCAATCGTTGCTCGATAGCTCGATTCCGCACCCAAGCTTACAAAGCCTAATTTCTTTCAGAGCTAGTAAAATTGGTGCCGGACCTGCTTGCGAGTTGTCTAGCACTGTATCTCAGCCTCTTTTGAAACCAGCGCAACGTCTGAAGTCACGGTTCATTGAATTCGGAACTTTATTAATGTCGCAGTCGTGACTTTGATACTGTTGCGACGTGCAGTACTTACATCCTAAACTATCTTTGAATGAATAATAGCATTATTATTTTTGGACGACCCGTTCTCAAATTTTGCTGTGCTAGTCCCAGAACTTTAGCACTCGATTCGTCTCCTCGCGTGTATCCTCCATAAAGGTCTTGGAGCATTTTTCTTCTTGTTTCGGCTGTTTCTTGATGATTTCCTCTTCTTAGTGAATGAAGTGGAGTATTGGTCGGGCAGATCTCCTTGGTACCGGTGAAGCTCTAGCTAGGGCGTTCCGTGAGGCGTTCACTGATTCATTACAAGAGAGTTGGATAGGGATCGAACTGTCTCCTTGATTTCTCGTAGCAGCTTGCGTGTTTTATCACTTGGATATCACACCTCCACCCTCCCCTCCTAGCGGTTACTTTGATTATTGAGTAATTTTCTTTATTGTCAGTTTTTTTTTATCTCTGTGATGAACAGACAAGCTCTGGTTTTTTTTTTCCAGTGTCTGGGCTGCAACATGTCAACAATCTTCGACCAGTGGTGAGGTTATTGAGGTGACACGCAGACTCGCTTTGATGGAATATTCGATGGATCTGAAAACAGGCACAAAGTGCTAACAGGGTTAGATAGGAAAATCGGAGTCAGTTCGTTTTTATACTTATTCCCAATTTTCGTAGAATGTCTCTTTTGAAAGAGCGGTTATGGTACAGTGGGAAGAGGTGCTATGTGACGTAGATGATCGATCAATCTATGGGTCAGTGGCTTGACCCCGCCCTCAAGGCTCATCAAGCCTTCCAATATCCCGGGATCGGTGGGTTGGTTCCAGACATGTCTGCGATGATAGCAGCACCAATCTTATACATCGTTAGGCCACCGCGAGTCATCGTAAAGGCTAAATATGCATACGGTCACCCTACGATGCTACGAATGATGTCGAATGCATGGCGCATTCCTCAGTGATTAATTTGCGCCATCATCCTTATTATCTGTTCCAGATTGCATTAAGAATGAAGGTAAAATTTTTGGTGTTTACTAATCCCTGGGGATACGCCATGCTTCGACCTTCAATTTTTAACTTCGTTGGAGGTGATTGAATGCATATCTGGCCTTTACGGTGGCTCACGGTGGCCTACTGCTGTATCGAATCAGTGCGGCTTATCACGCAGACAAGTCTCCTACCAATTTACTGAACCTGGACGAATGCATTGCTGGGTGAGCAGAGCGTAAGAGCGGACGATCGACCTTGTATGCGATGGAGAGCACTTTTAACCACTGCGCCACATTCGCTCCTCAGTTTACAGCCGAGTTGTGTATTTCATACAAACTTCTGTAGAATTTTACTTGGAGACTGCCTTGGGCTTTTAAATGAAATAGATCACACAAATCTAGTGACAGTTGAGATAGTTCCAATAGAGAGGGAGCTGTTCCGTGTTCCCATTCTTTATTTTGCTCTTCATCTGATTTTTCAGTAAATGTTTTATCACGAATTTGTGTACTTTTCCTATTCTTCATTGCGAACGTTCTCTCTCAATCGTCTTTCAACAACTTTCGAACATAACCTCGCTTGTGTATGGTAAAAAAGAAAAAATAATAGACTATGTAGCACCGGTGCCTCGACGTGATGACGATGTACCGGTTGCACAAAATAGTTTTTTCAGTATTCCTTTATCCCATGAAATAATGATGCCATTCACCAGACGAAGGCATGATGGGAATTTTCTTCCCGTGCTTAAGCCTTTTTGTCTCAGCCAGGTGACTTGAAAATCCGTTCAAGTGCAGCAATGAACGCTTTGGTGGTATAGTGTTTTGTGGTGTGGCGGTAAGCCGATGGAAGACCATATTTTTGTGGTGCAGCTTAGATAGCAGTTAGCTGAAATTGGTATTATAGAACTAGTCTACACCATGGTCGAGCAACGCCATAGTATTGCATTAGCCTCGACGCTGTCAGTCCCACGGCCAATGAAGACTACAAGACGGTAATTCCCAATACTCCAATGACCTGTGACACGCTTGGGATGTGGCCTATGCTGCAAATCTGCTGGATACTGGTCGCTCAGCTAGCTTTGTCTCATCTCAGATTTTCGATATGCTCAAGAAGATGGTCTTTGTGAAAAGCTGGTAGAGATACTTAACATACGGGACTATGGCTAGAAAATTTTCTTCTGCCACCGTCTTAGGCAGGGTAATTGTTCAGTATGTTTCCTACTTACCTTGGATTGTTTTTATGAGTGTATGAGGTCACGTGTCTTGCGCAAAGCATCTGTGGAATGTAGCTTCTAATCTAAGGCTCTTGATGATATTGTCATGTTCCGTAGCTGTGTCTTTCTCCTGCTGCATACGCTACTCCAGCTTTAAAAGCTAGAATTTCAGGTGCTTCTGAACAGTGTGAAATTAGAGGTTCGAGCCAAAAGTTGTGAAACAGAGAGAACCAGTAGTGAGTTTTTTTTTTCTTTCAGTCCATGTTATGTCAGAATGTAGTCATGATTCCATCTTTGCTCATCAAGTAGGAGAGTGGAGCATCCTTGTCGCAAACATCATAACGGTCTTTCTTCACTTTAGATCGTTTTTGAGTTGCTTCCGATGAGTTTTTCTTGCCTATTTCGATGGAACTCCTTTAGCAAAATCTCTTAGAGCTGGCATTCACTTTATTCATCGTTATTTACGACCTATTTCGCTTTTTATTGACCATGGCAACACTTTCTTCTAGTCTAAGGCTAAGCCGAAAATGACGGCTAATGTAAAAAATGTCAAGCCTTAGTATTGAAATTTCCTCTTTCCTTTCTAAACCTTCGCTTAGAAGTTCGGCAGCACATTCATGGCTGGCCACAGTCTTTTCATATTTGTGAAGTGCAGCTAATGCTTTCTAAAATCAAATATTTAAACTGTCATCATTCCGCGCTTATCTGAGGCGATCGGAAATGTAGTTTTTCGGCATATTTATGCCATCTTGGATGGTAGTATTGCTTATTGCCTAATTAGTCGCTCTAATTCCCGTCGAAGTTATCTGAACTTCATCGTGGAATAAGTTCTAGAACCCTTAAATTATCACTAGTTTCTTCAAGCTCCTTCTTCTGCTTTACTGTTTTATTATCGATTTTTTTTGAGCTCCTCGTCTCGCGTGAGCAACAGCCTTTCGAGCTCTTCGACCTCGCGGCGGAGGTCAGAAGCTTCGCAAAGCTTTACGTATTGTGTGCTGTTTCCGCCCTTTTCGAGAAGATTTCTGAGATCAAAGCGATAAGATTGCTGATTATGAAGTTGTCCAAACTGGACAATCTGCTTGTGACGCTGTTTAAATGGGACTTCTTTCAACTTAAGCGCTGTGAACACGTGCAGCGTGGTCTAGAGCAATGCACCGAATGGAGATTTTCACGAGCTAGTCTGACGGGCCTATTTGATAAGCCTTTTTTTGCACTGGGTTTTATTCATCTTTACCCATGCATATCTAGATGGGGCTGGGCTACCTGAAATGTTATCTCAAAGGGACCCTCATGCTTTGACCCACAACTACCACGCTGAACACGTGACCATCGCGGAGGCCCTCTTCTACAACCCACGAACATAACTTCCTCAAGTCGATTACCACTAGAGATGAGTTCCGGGTATAACAAAGCAACACGTGCCGCGCCTGATGTTGCTTCGAGGCAATAGCCCTCCAGTCCAGTCGGCCCAATTTCCTTGCCTGGTAGATTATGCTCACGGTTTTCCGGCATATGATGTTTTCACTGTGTATGTTCGGATTTCATTCGTAAAATTAGGTTTGTGGGAGTTGTTGTTTGAACATCTTAAATTCTAACCTTTGAAAATTGTCAAAGATGCAGTTCGTATCACCATCCAATTTTATGGACAAAAATACATAAAATGGACTTTTCGTATATTCACAGAAGTTTAGTACTCAAAAAATGCTCTTGTTAAATTATATACACCAAAAACAAACTTACAGATCGGTCATAAATTTCTCAGCAACGTAGTACAATCAATAATTTATCTAATCGATACTCCGGGTGTCGAGATAGGATTGCAGCTTGACCTTATCCTCGCTACAGTTGCTTAGGTAAGTTTAGTAGTGGTACTTTTCCGCCATCTTCACCCTGTTTGAGCCCTTTGGTGAAAACGTCTTTTCCCACTTTCGTCCTATGTTTTGGCAAGCATTTGATAGCTCAAATTAAGTAAATTCTAATGACATACTTTATTTCACGAATGGATTGTATTTTGCGTGGTAACGATCCGAATAAGATTTCGTTCCACATTCGAGAATTTTTCGCCGAATAGAAAGTATGTATAATCAAATTTTAATTTTTAGATAGAGAAACCTTTCGAATTTCAACGGTATATTCGGCTTTTAGAAAGGAGTACTAGAAAGTAGTCTGTAGGATTACAAGTCACCTCCCGTGTTAACGAGGATTCTTTAGCTTATTTGAGACATAAGCATATCCCAAACCGTGCTACGAAAGCTCAAATTTGATAGAAATTTTTGTCCATTCAAATATGACAAACTCGACAAGAAAAATACAGTATAAATCGGCTCTAAATTCGGTGAAAACCTCAAGTATGGTACTACCTAAACACTTTGGTGCGTGCAGTTTGAGTGTTTTTTAATCCTTTCAGTTGTCCTATGAATTTAGAAGCTTCCATTAAATTCAGAACTGCTGAAAAGAGCATTCTCATTGATCTACTTTTAGCTTAGGTAATGATTATTTTCAATAAATTCAAGCCACCTAATGTTTCTCAGTGCTTCTTTCTGTTTTTTTTTCCGGAATCGTTAACGTGAACAAACCGTCAGCGACATTAAATGACGCATTTGCTTTACTCTTTAAAACCGCTTGACATATATAATTTTCTTGAAATATGTGTGAGACTCAAAGAAAGAATCTGTTAGATAAAGGGGACTGCACCGGCGTGACAGTTGAGAATGAGATAGAATCTGAATCTAAGAAGTGACATCGATTTTTGTATTGCGTTTCCTACATTTCATTTTTTCATTCAGCTTCCATTCGAAAGCGCTTATTTTTCTGTTTAGGATGTCGTTTTGCTTTTTCTGAATGATGACTAATTGTACATGGTAATGTTTCAGTTACTATGGTAGACGATTTTTTTTCGACTTGCTCCTGCGGATTGCCGATTGTTTGATGGCGATTCGTGATGTGTTCACACCATCAACCATTGACTATTTTGCACTTCTGGTGTCATCACCGCCACTTATTCTATGATGTCAGCGTGTTCGGAAACTTTTTGGCATATTTTCACTTTTTTGTTACCTTATCAGCATTGTAGCTTTTTTGCCCGCAAAATTGACACATTCATTCCTTTTGTTAATTTATCAGCTACTAATTGCTATAACAATCACGACTCCTCTAGTCACTAGGACACCCAAATTGTCAGTGTTCAAACGACAGGACATAGTTCCGTCGTCTATTTTTGCCTCGTCTTCGGAACCGCTTCCTAAAGCGTGAGTCAGCAGATAATGTTTTCGTTTTATTCCGTTGTTTCTTCTCCTCTTTTGCTTTGTAAATCAACTTTCTAATATTGTTATTTAATTGGTCTCTGCATAATGTGATTATCCCGTAACTATGATCCGTTATTGTTGATCAAGAGCTTATTTGAAGTTTAGTCTCATATTTCAACCAAACGAGAGATCATCTGCTTGCTCAAAACAACCTATCGTATGTATGATCTCATGATGTTGTATCTGTTTGTTCCCAACAATTTTTCTTGTGATTACTTCTTTAGATTTGGCTGGCGCAGCAACTCAGTTTGCGTCCTTCAGCTTTTATCAGTTGTACAGACAAGATTTGTCTTGAGATAATATGCGTAATAAATTTTATCCCGTAGAAAAGGTGTTATACTGCCTAATTAAACACAAGTATCACATGTGGATCAATACAGCACTAATTGTGTAGATGCCCAATAAACCATTTTTTACGAATTAATGGAATCAATACATGAAAACGCATCTATTGAACAGATATTTCGCTTTACAAGTGACTTTTCTCAACTTCCAATATGTTGAGGTGATGCGTTACCATATCGTTCTCACGGGGTGAGAACACTATACTCAAATTCTCGTTACGGATGACGACTATAAAGGCCTTAATGGAGTTACGGGAATGGCCAGTATGACACTAACAGGTGTCGTATTGTTTGCGAAAATTCATTTTGGTCCGCCAAAAATTCCTGGATTTCTTATATTCGACGATCAGCTTATCCAACATAATTTCTGTGGAGGGCGTTGTCCAAAGGAGGGAGGGTGTTTCTGTTAACAATTTCTCAGTCAACTACTCATTTCCAAAGGAGAAATATTGCTGTTGAAGACGGTGTGCGACTCGAAGAATATGGTTTGTGTAGAAGCTCAGAAATGCTACTGTCCCCATGACTTCTATCGCTTCCAGTGACCAGCACTGTCCTTGACAATTAACGCGCCGTTTTATTTTCAATCGTCACGATGACTTCGAGGAGAAGGAAAATGGCCCGAAATGAGAGGCTATCGAAACCACAATGTTAACATCGTTATTTTCCTTGCAGAACTTCAATAAATCTTAATGATGGCGTCTCATGATTGTTTGAAGGACGAAGGTTTCTTTTTCACACGCATGTGCTCTACGCACAAAAAAGGTAGAAGAGTGAGGAGCGTGTAGAGCATAGAAGAAGTGAAGAAATTTCGTCGAGGCCCAAAAAGAGAGGTTCTGGAATGGAAATCGCAATAAGAAGAGGCGGTGGAACTACACAAAAACTGCCAGAGTAGCCGATGTGGCATCTATAAGTGTTACAGTGAACGGAGTGAAAAGTTAGTTGCCGTCCTTTCTGCAGAAAAACAAAAACTAGAAGTCGCCGCGAGAGTAATAATAATTATTGTGAGGGTGCAATACGCTATCAGGCTTCCCTGACCTGCAGGACACTTGATTGTTGTCATAGATTACTCCGCCAGAAACACCACTATTGTATATGCCTTGCCCTTGAGACATTACCGAAGATGCCAGACTTTGTTTTGTGTCATGTCGGATGCCACTCACATTCCACCGCTGCGGAGTTTCTCGTTTTCCTTCTAAAAACAGACGGCACTTCTTCGCTAATCACTCGACTTAAGGGAGTCAGAACATAGCGGGATGTCAAAGCTGATTTTGGTACAACAGTTGTATTGATATGAATAATACATAAACAAATACTTGTTGATAAATCATCATATAAGTGCGATGCTATCATCAGCGGAAATAGTTTGCAGTTTAGTCTTTGTGTTGTTCTAAAACACCTTCTTACTTTACACGACGGGGAGGTGGTGAAATGATTAGTAAGTCACGCTACGAGGAAGCAATTGTTAGGTTGACCCCACTATATCAGCACTCTCTTGCACACGCGGAAAAGTCTTTGCTCGGATATCTTTTAGACTCTAGAAACTTGACTATTAGTATTCAATGCATTTAAGTAAAAGACGAAATCCGTAAATAGTAGATGAAGCAACACGTGAAATATTCGAAGACCTTTGGGACGATGAATGCGAGGAAACTAGCTGAGTGCTTTAGTACTAGGATTAGCACAGCAAAATGTGAACATGAACAATATTATTAGTTCTTATTGGGTAGCTAAGAATGTAATTAATGTTTCTGATAGGGCTGTGTAGAAAATTCGTACCGTCCTTTTTTCAATATGATTTTTCCGAAGAAAGTGCATGATTTTGATATCGTTCAATTGCGCATTTTCTTGCAAACATTTTGATATGGACTCTGCCTGTACCGGCTTCAAAACGAAGCTGTCTTGGAAACAAGTTTGCTTGCGACTCATGAACGAATGGCGCGTAGGTGAAAATGCTAGTGAAGCGGCGCGAAAGCTTAATAAAGCTTCATGCGGACAGTTCGTGCGCAACTAATTATTCATTCTGCTCCCTCTAGTTTCGCATCTCGAAAGCCACTTCTTAGCCGTCCCATCTGTAACCGTACTATCACTTGAAGCTTCATTTATCTTGCTTGCCGCTTCACTATCATTTTACCCCACGCGCCACTCGTGCATGAGTAACAAGCTAATTTGTTCCCAAGACAACTCCATCTTGACGCCAATTCACGGAACTTGTTTACCAAAATTTTTGCAAGACAATGCGCAATTTAACGATGCCAAAGTCATGCAATTTCATTGCAAAAAATCATATTAAAAAACCAGAACAACGCGAGCTTCTTACACAATCTATCATTAGGTCTTCAACCGAGTTTCCGAACTTGATCCAAAAATTCTAAAATTAATTTTTCCAAGTAATCGAAAGTATCAAATAGCATTAATGGAAGTGTTCTCCCTCTGCATGGATGCAATTCTGCCAACGCTCCGCATCTTCTCTCCAGGAGGTAGCGTCGTCCAATTCGGTGGCTGTCACCAGGTCAGCAAGGAACCGAGACACCGAGACCAAATCGATTTGTGCCAAAAGCAATGTTGATTATTTTCTGGGACCGAAAAGGACCGATTCATTGGGAGTTGTTGCTAGCCGCATAGACCATCAACTCTATATGGTATTGTCAGCATCTGGTGGACTTGCTGCTTTCCTTCTTCTGTCAAAATCCTCCTCCATATTGTTCTCCATATTCAGTGAGTGACCAAGGTACACGTATTAGGAGGCCTCCGTAATTAAAGATCCATCCAGTCTCATATGTTCATCAAATCACCACTGATTTTTCATAAACTGGGTATTCATGCGCCTTATGCGTAGTCCCATCTTCTTCCCTGCTTCGTCAAGTTTTTTGAGCGTCGTCTCTGCTTCAGTGATGCCTTTCAAGAATAGGACAATATCATCCACAAAACGAAGGTTTGACAGGAATTTCCCATCGATGCATATGCCCCTCTCGTCCAAATCAAGCGACTCTATCATCCACTGCAGTGCGGCAGTGAACAGCTCTGGGGATATAACCCTCGACACGGTTTGGATGCGGCCCATACAGCGGAATCTCTGCCGAAATCCTGCTTGCACAGCTGGCTGTGCCTCGTTCAAAGTTTTTAATATGCGCAGAAGAATGATCTTTGTATAAAGCTTGTAAAGTATGTTCAACAAGCAGATTGAACGATAGTTGCGAAGATCCTTCAGGTTACCCTTTTTATGGATGATGACTTTGTGCAGTATCCTCCACTGGTCTGGAGTTTTTTCCTTCTAAAGGGGATATGTCATATGTGGTGCGAGAAGTATCTGCAAATTATGGCCTCCGCGCCGCAGCAAATTGGAGGAGATATTATCGGGTCCTGGAAGTGTGCCCTTTTTCATGCGTTTTATCGCGATTCGAACTTCAGAGGACTGATTACCAGGCGGTTCTTCTCTAGTGAAAATTTCGGGGTCCGAGACAGGGATGGCGGAACGGAAAAGATTGGTGTAAAACTTTTTCGTTATCATTTCTATATCATCGCGAGAAGTTTTCATAATCCCGTTTTCGTTCTTCAACGCTGGCAGCTGAACACTATATTACACAGATTCCGACGTCATTTCTTCAGACTAAATCTTCCATGTGCTACTTCTAACGGTTTCTTCTGCAGGTACCGATGTTGATCCAATTGCATAGCCCTTATGCAGCTGGCTTTTGATAGTACGCGCTCCAGATGTGTTGCATTAAGATCAAGCTTCAGCACCCTTCGCTTTTCGAGCAACTCCATCGTGGTGGAGGAGATCGATCGGCTCATCTGGACTGAGTAACTGATGCCAAGTAGGCACAAGTTTTGAGTCCTTCGACAAGCACCTCAAAGTCATCGGTCGGATCATCATTAATCTGCCTGTTGTATAGGATTTTGTTTAGAATGTTTCTGTCGTAAACAGCTTGACTACTTCTTGGTCGTTGGTATGAATTCTCAGCTTACGGCTGAATCGTATCTTTGCTCGAAGAAGGCGGTGATTAGGCCCAATACAGAATGATGGTACTACGGTTGTGTCGAGCATTCACCATTCTTCTGTTGGTAAGTATATGATTGATTTTCACAGCGTCATGCCGTTAGGTCACTCCCATGTCCAGCGACGGTGTTCACGGTGTTTATTGTTCTGGAAAAGTGAGCTCCCGCGGAAGAGACGTGCCGCAGACAGGAATCCAGCAGGACGGTTTCCATCTTCGTTCCTTTCTCCTAATCCATATTCCAATGCTGTATTCGCTCTCGTTAGCCATTCCTAAACTGACACTGAAGTCTCCGACAGCGAATTTGTAATACGCCTTAGCATTACGGATAACTTCCTCCAACGACATCCTGAAAGCGGATCTACATGGGAAAAACCCTTTCAATCCACAAAGGTGGACGACTGTTGGCGGTAAGAACGTGAGCATGCTTTGATGGAAAAATGTCTGGATTTTAAGATGAATGACTTGTATTAGAGCGTTCAGTGGCATTGACGAATAATACAAAGTCTAAAACTGGAGGCAGAATCCACGCGCAAAGCTGAAGTTTTTCATGGATGGAGGGGGAAAGATGTGAGCTGAATAGGCGAAGTACTTTCATTTGCACAATATATGAAGACGCGCCAAATCAGATGAAAAACTAATTGATGAGTTGCATGAACGTCAATGTTATATGCTTATATTTCTGAAATGAAAACTTACTTGAGTACTTAAACTGTCTTTTCTAGAATCTCCCGGGAAAATTTTCTGTGACCGGTTATTTGAAAGATAACGAGACTTTTGTCCGAAGCCCATGCTTGCATTGTCAGGTAGTAATCATTCGCCAGACAGTGACAAGTTTCCAGCACTGATATATGGCAGTCATATCCGATTAACCGAACTTGAGAATGAAGATTTGACCTCTCTCTTCTAAGCCAAAGGCTATGTATGAGATTAACCTCCGTTCCACATTGTTATTCATCTCATTGAACACATCTCAGCTATGATGAGACGGATTGAAGCATCTCGGTTTTTCTCTGAAAAGGCATTCTTGTGAGCTTCAATTTAGAATAATATAGCGAATTATTCAAGTGAAGGTTTGCAAATTTGGTTGCAATATTCTCAGTATTATGAAAAGCAGATGCTGTTATTAAATATTATTGTTTGGTTATGTTACTATTTTGGTGCGTAATTATACTTAGTTGGAAAGGAAGTTTTGAGGCACTTTCACAATCTTGAAATAACTTCTAGGATTATCATTTAGATATTACAGTTTCTTATGCGGGATTTTCCCACTGAACCTCCAAAAGTTGGTCGCCTTTATTTTCACTTCTTTCATCCTTCTACCTTTTCTCGTGACTTTGATCAACCAAAGGCGATTTTTGGTACAGCAAGACAAGAGACTGCACACTACCAACAGAACCAAAGACAAATTCTATGAATTGAACGGAGTCGAGGTTTTTCCGCATCCCGCCCAAAGCCCACATTGCGTTCTATCCGAATTTGGCCTTTTCCTCCAATCAGTGCAACACTTTTGGTATCGTTGCCGATTTGAGTCGCTCGATGAAGTTGAAGAAGCATGCTAAGAGTTATTTGATTCAAAGTTAAAGGACGATGGTACCTTCGCTAGATCCGGAACTTGACGGACCGATGGAGGAAAGTCGTAGCAAACGATGGGCTTTCCTTTGAGAATAGTTATTATTGGTTTTGTCTTTAATTCATGCATGAATTTTCAATTTCTTACAAGTGCCCCAGAACTTTCTATCAAGCTTAATAACTTTTGCTCTGACCTCTTAAAAAACTACTTCTTCATTTCCATAAAATAGGATGGATATATTGTCGTAGAGGTTCTTCATTCCAAAAGATGAAATACAATTTCATCAGTGGAGAATTGAAGATTACGTGATCAAGATAGGATAAGCTCTGAACGCCTCAAAAAGCTTCATCATTTCTCACAAAGACACAGGCTTAGCTCTTCACAAGTTACCGTTTAGAGTACTGCTACGTCTTTAATTATTGCAAGACCAGTGAAACCGTTATCAAAGAAGACTTACCTCCTTGATACCGATAGCTGTAGTCAATGTGTTTGTTGTATCTCGTCTAAAAACTCCTCAATCCCGTAATCCTAATAGAATTTGTAACAACGGGCGAAGGGCAGTTATATGAGCTGAGGGTTTCAAATTAATTCAGTACGGTCAACCACTTCATTATGATAACAAGACTTATTAGGTATCGCTAGAGTAGAACAGGCCGCTCAGTCTCACTTTCAATCGATTTAAAGTTCATGACTCAGTTTGCAGAGAAGTAACTAATCATATCAGAATTCGACAATAATCGTTGAAGTGTCACAACAGTACAGAAGACCGCTCTGTCTCGCTTCCATCAATTTGAAGAAAGCCATTAGTTAAACTGAGAAGAGGTAAAAGAAGCTCTGATCAGCCAGGGTGTCCCTACTCAGTATTTGTCGATTCATTGTGAGCTATATGAACATTTCACAACAAAAATATCACCACTCATGACGATATTACTATTGACGCTAGAAGAGGAGTTTGACAAGGCATTTATTGACACCCTTCTAAACGTCTTGCGAACATTAGAATGAAAGAATATGAGAGTGAAGATCGATGATCGCCAATTACAACATCTCAGCTTTGCTGATGAATTCGTTTTTATAACACCAGGCTTCAGCCAGGCGGATGGAACGTTGACCGATTTCGACAACGCCTGTGGAAAGCTTGGTCTTCGACTAAATCTAGCGATAGCGATGTTTGTGAGAAACGAATTGGTTTCGATAGCCGCATTCACGCCCAACAGAATGAATATGCGGGAATGCATTAGCTACGTCTGTCTAAGTTGAGAAATCAATGTGATGAACAACTTAGCTCCACAGCTTAGCAGAAAGAAGCATCTACAAGCTTTGGAAAGCGACAGGGTTAACCAAGTTTGGAAGGCGTGCAACGCTTCAAACCAAAAAGCCTGACTATGATCAAATCGTACTAGGAGTGATCGGTATACGCACCACTAATAAAAATTTCCTGTTTTGTGTGTTCAAATGATCGAAGTGAATCGAGAATTTCACGCATAGTAATTACTTATTTTTAGTAGATTAACGTTTGTGTAGTCGAGAAAAATTCTGAATTTATGTGAACTAGTTGTTGGTGATCGGAGAGAAACCACGATATTCATAAAGAATTTAGAAAATGATTTTGTACATATCAAATATGTACGTATGCGCGTACGTTTTCCCACACGTACTAGGTTCAACCTGTCCACACAGACAGATTATATGAAATCTTGAAGATTTCATTCGTTTCGCTATCTAGCCACCGTCGTCCACTAAGGTGGTCGGGCGAGCGTATAACTATTACACAAGGCAGGACTTGTGTTACTTTGAAAGTGATAAATGATGTTCAAGCGCGCGTTACCTGCAAATCCAGCATAGAAAGTTTAGACACGTCACAATAGAATGCTCCAATCCTTCGTGGAATAACGCAGATCTTTTTGTTTTTTGAGTGGGTTTTCTGAGAACAGCAGCGATTTTTAATGCCAGCAGCAGATCATGTGATTTGTTCACACACGTATCAATTCAACTTAAAGTTCAGAGGACAGCATTCCAGGCAGTCTTCCTCCAGTGTGTTACCAAGTCCGAAACGGGAATGGTGGGACGGAAAAGATTTGTGAAGAATTTCTCTATTATCATTTCCATATCATGAAGGGAAGTTTTTGTGATCCCATCTTCGTTCTTCAGCGCTGACAGCGAAGCATTATAATCAACATGTTGCGACGGCACTTCAGACTAAATGTTTCTTGTGCTGCTTACGGCAGTCTGTTCTGCCGGTACTGACGTAGATTCCCTTATATTACTCTTTTACAGCTGGAATTTGATATTACCCGTGCAAAAGTTGATACATTGAGATAATTCGTGGCAGAGGAGATGTAGTCGGCACTTCTTGATTGAGAAACCGAAGCCAAGGAGGCCCAAGTTCTAAGTTCTTCGACATGCACCTCGAAGTCTTCAGTCGGATCGGCCTTCATCTACCACTAATGGCAGATAGATTTTCTTTAAGACTGTTTTGGTTGTAAACTGCTTCACCTCTCCTTCTTGGTCGAGCATGAATTCTTCTCTAGTTTATGGCTGAATCGTAGGACATTTTAAGCTCCTAAACCCTGCCTAATCACTTCAACGGCAGAGTACAATGAGAATCGTAGGCACAAAAATGCCGAAGCACGAACAAAACATAGAACTTGATGTTTTTTGTGTCATAAACTTCAGCCACCACCATTTCCTTCCATATAATGAAATACAATCTGAACTTATATTTCAATACTTGGATACTTGGACGGCCCATATTCACTGATAGTGCGAGCATCAGCATAAAACTGTGCTGGTTTAACTGTTTAGTTTCCTGGAGCTCCAAGGTAAGCCTAGACAGGGCTCTCCCACGTCCTCGCCACAATAGAGCAGTCGTCGGCTCCTGTGGATTAGAGAAAGATCTCTATATTATGTGCAAAAGCTAACAAGACGGCGTTAATTCTTGGTACGGCTTACTCATAGCTGGACTTTAAAAAACACGTGGGATTTCTTCTGAGTTTGGATGACCCCAATGGGGGCCATGCAGAATTCATGCTGTACTGCTTCGCACTCCGGCACGCAGGGACATCTCCCAGCCACGATGAAGCCGTAAACCATCGGGAACGATATGCGTATGAATAACATAACGTATGCGGAGAGCCCTAGAGCGAGGAGGACCCACTGGGCTACTCTTGCACGCGATAGGGAAAAATGGAAGAGTTGTTGGTACCCGCTCGAGTCACTCGATGATCAACGGGACGACAGGTGATACAGGTGACAGGTGATGCGGAGAACGAAGACCAAGACGCTTTAGCTCGGGTTCCTCCGAAATGTAAGGAGTTTTACATGATGAACATCCTACATTGTTCATTAAGTAAAAATTCCCAAGAAGCAGTTAAAAAAACAAGCGAAATTTTCAAAGACCTCTGTGAAGGATGCCTCCCAAAAACTATGCAAGTGTTAGAAGTGCTGGGACTCGCACAGGAAAATGCGATGATTGATTTCGTTGGAATAAAAGTAATGAAAAATAATATATAGAGTTGGCAGTATGCTTCCTGGCTTAGTATATTGATTTCATGCTAGTATCCTAGTACCCTCGATTGGGACAAGAAGAGCATTTGTATCGATGGAAAATCCCTGTCACATTTTCGTTTTGCGCACGGCATCGTCATCTTTTCGAAAAGTAACAATGAAGTAGAGACGATGTTAAAGTCATTGAAGAAGCGGAAAAGAAGATCGGATTACGTTAAATAGTATGAAGACCCAGCTAATGAAGAACCCATGACGCAACGGTGATCAAGTCGAAATGGATGGTTCCCCAAATGTTGAAACCACCTCGTATGTGTACCTCGGGCGTTCATTGAACATGGAAAACAACATTGAGGAACCAGATAGAAGGAGGAGAGCAGCATGGGCCGCATTCGGGGCTCTCAAAGAAGCCACCCACCAACTAACGGATCCAAAACTCCTTGTTCACCTTATCGATTCAACGGTTCTCGCGACACTTTGCTATGCAGCTGAGACGTGGGCTAATACTGCGACCACGTCAACACTACCACGAACAACTCACAGAGTGCATGAACGATGTCTTTTCAAATTCAAATTTTCGGAGTCTATCCCATCTTAGCGACCGAAAAATCTATAGATCTAAAGCGAAAGACGGATTTGTCGGTCGCATAGTGAGAAGAACCCATGACAGATGGACTAGAAGAACTATAGAGTGCACTTCACGACTATGTACGCGTCCTTGAGGATTACCACCCACATGTTGGGCGGACGTGCTCGTTGAAGAATTAAGGAGCTGTCCTCGCAGCTGCCGATAATTTTTAGATGACGGTATGACACTCGCAGCAGCCGCCATACTCGAATCAGACCACCTTCAAGGACGAATGTCGCGCAAGAAAGAGTCGAATGGATTATGTGCTGAGGTGCGCAAAACTGGTGAAGACGGACCGCCCAAGTCTCCTAGTGCCCTGTCTTTTCGCTAAATCTACTTAAATACTCTCTAGCTTATCATAGCCCCTGGACAATACTTGATTTGAAGCAGAAAAAAAAACTGCGTAAAACAGTAATGCGAAAGCAACGATGTGGCAACCCAGTACTTCTGCTTTTCCTTATCGCATGCAAGAGCAGCGCAGTGAGTCTTCTTCATTTTTAGACACTATCTTCTAAATCTTAACCTCTTCAAAGTCACATTCACTGTAGGAATTCGTCGAGCTTATATCTTTTTTCTAGGCTCTTCATGAAAAAATTGTACCATCGCCTCGGCGGTCTTCCTGTGGTGTCTTTGACATCTCGAAGAATCCAGTCGGTAGCGCGTCTCTTTAAACGGATGTCGTTACATCCCATTACGTATCCATACCCTGTTTCCGATATCCTGAGGAGTTGAGCGGCATATGGGATTTTTGATAACTAATATAGGTCAGAACTTTGCATACTTCCTCTCATTTGTAAGAAAAGCAGTACTCCTCGAATAGACTTTCCGACTACGCATTCAATAACGCCGAGTGATCTTTCATACTGCTCACGTACGCCCAGGTTTCTGCTGGATACGTTGGAGTAGGAATAACTGTTAACACGAGAAGATGGGCACGGAGTTGGATTTTCTTTGTTCTCTTCACTACATCCTCAAAGCTCATAGATACTTCCCAATGCGCGCTTGCTCCTGCTCAACTCTGAAACTAAGTCGTTTATCACGTTGATTTCTTGACTTAGACAGACATAACTAGAGTATTCGAAGATACTCGCTCTGTTGAGCCTAATAGGGCATCAGAAACCATATTGCGTTCCCCGTGAATATCGTTCAAGTTAGAAATAGTCGGAGGCCAATTTTTCTGCAGGCGTTGTCGAAATGAGTGATAAGTCGTTCCGCCTGGCTAACGTTTGGTGTTACAAGAACGATTCCAACAGCAAAGCGGAGATAATATAATTGTTGAAAGTCAGTCTTCACTCCCACATTCTATCATTCTAGTGTTCGCACAACGCTTGGGAGGGTGGCAATAAATCATTTTGGCGAGACGATATGGCCTCGTAAATCTCCTCTTCTAACTTCAACAGTAATATCATCATAAATGGTGATATTTTGGCTTTGAAGTCTTTACATAGCTCAGGATGAATCAACACGTACTGAATAGGGACGCTCTGGCTATTCAGAGCTTCTCTGACGCTTCTCTTTCAACTGAATCACAGCCTTCTTCAAATCGATGGAAGTGAGCACAGCGGTCATTTGTACTCTCGAGATATTTCAACGAGTCTTGCCTAATTTTCGCATGACTAGTTGCTTCTCTACAAACTGAGTCATAGACGTTTTTTAAAGACGATTGTAAGTGAGAATGAGTGGCTTGTTTTATGTTAGTGATATCTAGTGAATTGTTACGGTGCAAAAGTGGTCCACCGTACTGAATTCCTTTTAGAACTCGCTTAGCTCACATAAGTGCCCTTCGTCCATTATTAAAAGAGTTATTAAGATTATAGGATTGGGAACTTCCTAAACGACGGACAGTAAACACATTGGGTTACAGCTACCAGTGTCACGGAAGTTAGCTTTATTTTGTGACAACGGTTTCACCGATCTTCCACTGATTCAAAACCTATCAGTATTCCAGATACTTATTTGTGGAGAGCTGAGCCAGCGTCTTTGTGGAAAGTGATGAAGCTTTTCGAGCTGTTGAGAGCTTGTCCTATCTTCAACATGTAATCTTCGATTCTTCATCGACGAAAAACTATTTCAAATTTTAGAATGAAGAACCTATACGATGATATGTCCATCATACATGATGAAATTCAGGAAGTAGTTGTTGAAGAGGCTAAAATGAAATTTGTGAAGTAACGCTGGTGAGAAACATGGGCCCATTCCTAAGAGCGAGCGCGCATTATCGGGGAGAGTTATGCCTCCTAACACGGTGACCCTTGATGTTTCCGGCACATTGTTGATGTAAGTTAGACTCTTGGGGCTTTCGTAACGGTGTTATAGTGTTTTGTTGAAGTTTGCCTATGCGAATTGTTCAAAAGTTTTTCAAATTTTCTGCATAAGGTTACTTTAGCGTTTGACCTAATAGATTCGCAAATCAAAATTGACCCACCCTTGATTCTCCTCCAAAGGCGATCCTCTAAAAACTGAACACAATAAAATTCTTTCGACTCACACTTCTTTGAATGAGAATACATTGGCGAAACGGGTAGACCACTCTGCATTCGCGTAAAACAGCACCTAGCTGGAAAACTTAACTCCGACCCGAAAACCCCACTAGGCACGCATAGGGAACAGAAGCATAAGGGAGCAGATTTTGACGTTAAATTCACGGTCCGTGCATAGGAATCGAAAACGTCTACGCGTAAAACTTTGGAAGCCTTTTGGATACATAGCAAAGGCTCGAAAATGAACCGAAAAGAAGAATGCCTCGTAATAACGCGTGACCTAGCACCATATCTCAGGCTAATATTCCTGACCTAAGCGAGGCACAGTCTCACATTAACACAGACTCCAAGTGGCAGGTCTCTAATGATTAACTGAAAGACCTAAAGCATCTAAGCGGTAAGTGTTTTTGAAATGAAGTTTTTTTCTATGCGACCCCAAAATTTATCTCTTACATTTTCTGCTAGGGTTATGAAGGTCTTTGATTTAATAATTGGCGAATCAATTTGACCTTTCCAGGCTCTGAAGATGGCGAACCTTACCGAAACGTTAGCCACCACGACTGTCGTAATATTCGTGCTGCATTATTAATTGTATTGTTATATGCTTCGCTGATATTCAATAAATACTACTGATAACACCTCGGAGCGCTTAAACAGCAGAAGATACTGATTTAAGTCATAGACGTTTTTTTAAGACGACTAAATGTGAGACTGAGCGGCCTGTTCTACTTTAGCGATACCTATTAAGTCTTGTTATCATGCGGAAGTGGCCGACCGTACTGAATTACATTTGGAACCCGGCTAGCTCATATAACTGCCCTTCGTCCATTACTACAAATGCTAATAGGATTACAGGATTAAGGAATTTTTAGACGAGATACAGCAAAGACACTGACTGTAGTTATCGGTGTCAAGGAGTTTAGCCTTCTGTGATAACGGTTTTACTGGTCTTCCATTAATTGAAGACACAGCAGTATTTCACATGGGTAACTTGTGAAAAGCCAAGCCTGTCTTTGTGAGAAGCTATGAAGCCTTTTGAGGCGTTCGGAGCTTATCATATCTGGATCACGTAATCTTCGACTATTCACCGATGAGATAGTATTTCAACTTTTGGGATGAAGAACCTCCACGACAATATACCCATCCTATTCAAAGGAAATGAAGTATTTGTTGAAGAGGTCACAGTAAAAGTTGTGGAATAATTTCTTTATCGGCTTTTTGGAAGAGGTGAGTACTTTATGTGGATGTCGTAAAACGACCATTTTGATGATGTAAAGCGCAAAGTCTCGCGCGAAGTTGTAATCGTTCTTTCCAACCTCTTCAGCTTCAGAGAAGCGTGATGGTCATCTATTTTTTTTACCGCCGTTCTGCAAAACTTTGCAATTGTGTAAATGACATGGCAATTATCTACGGTTCGTGCAGTTCCACACTAGCATACCAGCTTGAGCTCTATCGGTAAACACCTTTCTTGGTGAATTTCGATTCCCAAGCATACATAGCACTAACGTGAAGTTGTTGCTAAATCGGATCGTGCTTTGCATCAATGTTGGTAATAGCGGCATCATGCTAAAAGCTTGACTAACAGTCTAAAGAATAAAATTAGTTGCGAAGGTGCAGAGTCACTATGCCTTTGTCGTGATAATGAAGTCTCATAACTGATACCACTTCTCATCATAATATGACACGTTGTAGGTTGAACTGCAAGAGTGGAGCCTCTTCTATGGTGGTACAAGAAGTCTCATCTTACTCCATCCGGATAAACACCTTTTTCGCCTTATTTCAGACTTTTAGTAATCGTTCGATAGCTAAATTCTTGGAAATTTCAATGCTTTGTTTGAATTTCGAAATTGTTTCAGTTCGTTGTAGCTGCAAAAACGACATTACGTTTCACCTTCGCTGCGCATTTTTTACTCTGCTAAGATTTGTGGATGGCTTTTCCTTATAGTTTTACACCTATTCGATGGCTTGAAAAAGCGATGATTCTGTGACTGAGTTTGCTTTTGGAAAGGTCGTTCACAGGGCATAAAGTTTATTACGCTTTGCGATCAGATTTTTGCGCACTAAAATCATATGTGTGCGTAGATAAGATCATGGAAGAGAATTAGAATTCTTTTGAGCTGGGAAAAATTACTATTTAGATAACGGAAATCGCCTTTTTCGTCACGGCAGTTGAAATCGTTGTACATATCGCGATTCAAGAGGCGCCTGATTTCCATGCTTAAGTTGCAATTTTATTCTCAGTCTCATAAAATTATGGATTCTGTAGAAAAACTTTGTTCCATCTTTCTATGGGTGCTATCCTCCTCTTCTTAATTCTGTGAAAAGGATGAATCCTGGTAAACGAATCGATTGTAAGAAGTGTGAGGATCCGTTCCCGCAAATTGTGATGAGTAATCTGCGTAAACCAATAGGAATTGAGATATAATATTAAATGTTGTTCTTATACAACCCTTTTTATAGTGACGATAACAAAAACACTTGCTTTTTTAGCAGTAAGGTATATTTATCCACACTATCTCCTCCACTACGCAATGCATTAGCATTAAAGTAGGGATTACTGCAAGACGTTCGACCTCAGGCGAGAGTTAGACCATCGTTTCACCTATACCGTCCTCGCATGCTGCCAATACACCACCAGAGCCGGTGCTTTGCTATCACTTTTCTTTCAAAGTTGATTGCTGACAACTCCAATAATATAAATTAAAGGGTGATAGTGAAGTGAAGGCCTCGGTAGTGAAGTGATAGTACACACCACCCCGTATGGAGGGAAACGCGGGTTGAATTCTACCCAGGGTCAAATGTCTTGCATACGACTCATCACTCTAAGATGTATACTAAGAACATGTTATTACTGTAAAGCACTAGAACAAATAGTTTCGCATAGATTATACTATCAAAATCACTTTACAAATGTTGCCATTGTTGAAATTTATATGATTACTGTGCCTTTTACAATATTTCTTTGACAGCAGACTGAAAATAGTAAGCGTTTCCCATTACTTCCTTACAGGACCGTGGACCCACGGTCTCTGCGTCTCTGGCCTCCAGCCTGTTAGCGTTAACAATAGCATCAGCCTTCAACGTTTTGCGTCTAAAACTTAGTCTAACACCCAGCGCGTTGCGTCTAACAATGGCAGACGCCATTAAACGCCTCTGTTAGCGACAACACCTTGAAGGTTAGAGACAGTAATGGCGTGGGTCCACCGTCTGGAATGGTTATAGAGAACATTCAACCTTGCTATCACCGGAAAATTAACATAATTCCCTAAATATTGAGAAGAATACCGCTTCCTATACATAATCCCAACAGCCTTATCGTGGCTGGCAGGTGTTCCTAATCGTCGCACTACGACCTACAGCGAGGAGTTCACCTCCCCAGCAAAGCCACTCAAGCTGAGAGGGAGTCCGATGTGTCCACCCGCAAAACCCTGACCGCCATCTTGGTGGGTACTTGTCGCAAAGTGGCAATCTCCCTCTAATTCGCAAGGACCGGCGGCTGTTCTGATGTGGCGACGATGTTAGGAATCCACGGCTAAGCTTACCTTGGTACCCCAGAGAACAAAACTACTAAACCAGCACAGTTTCACATGTTAGGATCCGCACAGTTCGTGAAGAAGGTGTGTCCAGGTGTCTAAGTACCTGGTAAAAAGAAGTTGTCACAACTTCAGAGATCAGAATAGCTGTAAGGCCTCAGCTACTCGAATATCAAAACATCACTGCGACCTCTTGCAGGAACTTTGCACTAGCTAATAAATTTTGTAGCATAAGCACTAGTGGCCCCTAGTTGTCCACTTGTGGTCTCTTCATCCTGAAAACCAGCAAATCGAGATCAGTAGTCGTCCCATGTGGCTATCTGCTCCGGAAGTTTCTAGCGAGTTCCTCTCCACAAAAGAGGTAAGAATAGATTTTTTGGTGTTGACTATCCCCTAGAGATGCGCCATGCATTCGACTCCATTTGTAGAACTTTTTGAGGTGGTCGAATGCATATTTGGCTCTTACAATGACTCGCAGCGACCGCCCGATGTGTTAAGTGAGTGATTCTATCCTTCCAGACAAGTTTGGTACCACTTAACCGACACTAAGTGGACTAGAAGGCTTAGTAAGCTTGGTGGGCGCGATTAATCGACTACGTGAGTGCTGCAGAGCACCTCTGACCGCTGCGCCAGGCACCCTTTCTCCTCCTTCCTCCTACAACAGTAATAACTTGTTATACAATATTATCATAACTGGCTACTAGTTGAACGAGAAACTTTATATGTGAATGTGTAGGCTTATCCTGTGGATACAATCTTAATAAGAGAACGAGTGGTCAGTGAAAACACCATAGACATATGAATACTTTCTTCAGTTCACATAAATTAATTAGAATAAATAAATATGACCAGACGAGAGGTCCATAAAACCGGAATGTGTTATGTCTAGTAAACGACAACTTACTATATAGTTACGACTATACATATTGCTCCACAATGTCATCGGATACATCCACGTCTAAACAAGCATTGGTATGGCTAATCGGAAAACGGACTACAGAATCGTTCAAGTCAGAATTGTTGATCCTCTTCTCTTCATAAAACACTCGCAGCATGGCTATATAGCTATTACATCCCTTAACGTAGGCGTCACTTCGTCCAAAATGAACTCGACCCTGTGCCCGGCCGCATGTCATTGCTCTCTCGGTTTGTTCAGATCGCGCAGATTTGCCAAGAACTTCTCTGGAGTAATGATTTGATCAGAGCCTGTAACAAAAAGAACTGAATTAATTCAGAAGATCGACTTTCACTAAACCTTGGCATGCCAAATAGAAAGGTTAAGCACGATGAGGTCATTATGTCTTTATGACCCTTAATCTTTCATAAGCCTTTTTCGCTGTACAAAGCTTTTTTTACTAGAAATTTGATGGTCATTTTCAAAAAGTCTGAATTCGACAAATTCAATACTACGTTTGGTTTTTTGATAAAATCTTTTACTGCGCTGTAGCAACGATAAAATTATGTTTCACAATCGGTGTGGTTTGTTTGAACGGCTAGGGGCCGGGGATGTTGTCTCATGATTACTTACTCGGTAGCACAAATCTCGGCGATTCCAAAGCGGAACGCATGTAACTACATAATATATTTACATATAACATAAAAAATAAAGGATAAAGCTCTCGGCGTTGATCAATCCCTGAAGGATGCGACATGCATTCGACTTCAATTTCTAACTTCGTTTGAGGTGATTGAATGCATATGTGGCCTATACAATGACTCGCGGTGGCCTGCCGCTGAACCGAGTCAGTGCTGCTTATCCTCATAGACAAGTCTGAGACCTGTCTGGTACCAATTTACCGACCCCGGAGGGATGGATGGCTTGGTGAGCCATGAGCGTGAGATCGAACCATCAACCTCGTGTGCGACGCAGGGCACCTCTAACCACTGCACCACATGCGCTCTACATAAACATAACATGGGAAAATAACAACAATATTGCATTCCAAATAATACATTAGTTCATCCAATGCGTTCATGCGCTGCGGGTCAGAGATGCAGTGGAAGTGGTGCAGCCCGTCCAGCGTTACCACACAAAGGAGGTGGGTAGTGGTTCAGAGTGGGATGAGATATTTCCTCGTTTTCCCTTCTTTTAGGGGGTTGGAGATGCAGAGGAGGTACAGCAGAACGTCTAGCGAGCCACGCTGGGAATTAGATTGCAGAGAAGGTGGTCCACGGTTTCGAAAGGGTTAAAAAGGCCTTCGTAGAGTGTGTTGTCGAACAGAAAACAAATTCACCTTTGATATTCTAAGTTTTCTTCTTCTTACGTATGCACAAAAAGTATACGCATGTAATGAAAATTATGTTTTATCACAGTAATACAAAAACCAAAAGTTTCGCTCCAGAAACTAATACAAAAATCCTTATCAAACAACAAAATACGCGAGCGTGTGTGATATCGATGATGCTAGCGTCCGGAGAGGGTTAAGGACTGATCCTTTATTCAAAGCCTGAACGAGCCTGATATGCCTTGTTCAAGACTGATGGCTTACCTTTCGGCGACTTCGCCTTCCTCAAAGCCGTGTGTTATCAGGAGCAAGACTACTCATACCAACCTCGCGTCAGCTTTAAATAAAGTGTATTGAATAAATCGTTAGAGCTCATTAGGATGAGCTAACGTCAGCATGAGAACTTTTCTTTAACGAACCTATGATAACCTCCCAGGGCTTCTTCGCTTGAGTCACCTCATAAGCGGCTCTCATCTCTGAATATGTCAGACCTCCGATAACGAATACAATCAGACGCGGACCACTGCGATATTGAGCCTGCTGGCCACGTTCCTTATGCCACTGGCCATAACGAGCCGAAGTTGGGGCCCTAAATGTGCTATTATTGACACTTCGAAATATTGGGGACTACACGGATAAAATGTCCACCTGGACGACTTCGACATGTTCTCTACTAATATTAAGGCCCTCGAATATTGAACGACGTTAGCAGCACTGAGGGAAACCTTACCTGAACGGTTGATTGATTTGGCGTCCAGCCAGAAATGGGAAGTGTTTAGTGTCCAGTTTATCGTCAATTGCATCCTCCATAATATCTTTCAAAACTGGAACCCAACGTGACGACTGATAGACCCGCTCATTTGGTCGCTCTTTTCGCGCTGGTGTCCAGACCTTCTTACGGCCTTGCTGCAAATAGAAAGAAGTACCTCACTTCTAACTTCTTTGAATTTCAATTCCAAACCATTGAAATTCGAGCGAGATTTTCGAAAATTATCAATACCACCAGAAGTCGAAAGCAAAGTGTTTTCTACCAGTCTAACGAGGTCTGAATCCATCAAGTGCTCAAGTTATTTAGCAGTTCAATACTTGTTGGGTTGGGCAACCAGAATGGTGGCGAGTTTAACAGAAATATAAGTGAAATTAAGACAAAACCGAGCCAAAACACTACCAAACCCGTCAAAGGTTGCTTGCTGATAGCTACCATAGAATATCTCGAAGCAAATGTGGTTGTAAAGCGGTGGCACCGGTGGCAGAAGTAACACGCGCTCCCAATATGTGTGAGACGCGCGTTCAGCCCCGTCTGGGGTAAAATGTTTTGCACACCACCTCAGTACTCCTAGATCTATTTCAGATGAGGCAATGAGGCAAATGTATGAAGATTACAGTACGGCATTGTGTCCTCGTGAGTGAAAATCTGCTTGATCAATCAGATCGTTGTTGAGCATGCGAGCTTCAGCGAAAATAAAAGAGAAAAAAGAGCACTTGTCCCTTATGAGGCGACAAATGAAAAACCGACTTCATTCGCTGGACAGTAACTTTTCATGGGAGTGTTGTCAATCATTCGAAAGTTTAGATTTCTAGCTGCAGCAACACGCCGCCGGTTTTCCAAAAGACCCCTCTATAACAGTGTAAAATCCACACAAAACTATGTGACAGACGCGTATTTCTCGCTAGACAGAGCTCTTACCTGAGACTATTAGTAACCATTCGATAGCATAATCGCTGCTGACTTCAATGCCGTGCTTATTTTCTGGAAGGGCCGGCTCTCTGCGATGGAACAGAAAAATTAAGTTAAACACATATGCAAGCAAAAGGTCCTTGTCCAGCTCACGTGATGGTGGGTGAAGCGGCCAAGTGAACTGCTGACGCGACTATCATCGATTTTCGAGCATATAAACGTGTAGTCAAGTAATGCGTTAACAGGTCAGTGGCTGCCTCACCCACCGGCACGTGAATTGGTCAAAGACCCGTTTGCTCGCATATGTGAATTCAACTTATTTTTCCTCTTGCATTGCAAAGAAACGGTTTTTCCAAAAAAAAGCATTGCAATCAGCAATTATTACGCTATCGGAGAATTGCGACTAATCCAAAGGGGAGCTCTGTCGGGCGAAAAAAATGCGCGTTTGAATTGCAAAGAATTTCCTACAGTAATAACGTTAAAACAGTTTTCGAAAACCCGTCATGTGGGACTGTAGGTAGAACTATAAGCTTTCGAATGATCACTAACATTCCTTTGGAATATGAAATCAAAAATATGAAAATTTCCTGTCTACAAAATGAGATCGATTTTTCATTTGTTGCCACATAATGGATAAGCACCGAAAAAGTCTACAAATATTAGGAAATTAGGAAAACTGGTACGATTGATCGATCGATCACCTAACTCGTTACAAACTCTCAGACTTAGGAATATCAAGAAACCGAGAATGTCTCATTTATTGCGTAAATCGATAGAAACCTTTACAATCCCTTATGAACCAACGGCTTCTGCATCTCCAGCTGGCAACTCTGAATGGTCTGCTCCACCTTCTCTGCATCTATAATCCCTAGCGTGCTGCGTCTATCAATGGCACGCTGAGGGTAAGAGATGCACAGGAGGTAGGGGCAGACCGTCCGTAGTTGTCAGTTAGAGATGCAGAGGCAGTGGGTCCACGATCCCGAAAGGGTTAAGAGTACGGGCCTCAGGAAAAAAAGACGAAGGCTAACGATCTTACTGAACAGGGAAATCTAATAGTTTCTATCTACATATTTAGCTCTCTTAAAAATTTTAATTCTGATGGTTATCAAGAACGCATCTAGGGCAGTGCTTAGAGGTGCTCTGCATCGTACACGTAGTCGCTGGTTCGACACAGTGGTCAAGGCTCACCAAGCCATTCATCCCTCGGGGGTTGGTAAATTAGTGCCAGATTCGTTGAGAGGATAAGCAGCACAGACTCGACAAAGCAGTAAGCCGCTGTGAGTGATTGCAAAGACCAGATACGCACTCAATCACCTCAAACGAAGCTAAAAATTGGAGGCGAATGAATGGCGTATCCTCTAGGGATTGATCACCACTGTGAGCTTTATCCTTTCATTCTCTAATGGTTACTATCGACTTAGGTAGGCAATGGAACAAACTACCTTTCTTAACACTTCTGAATTTACTAATTTCTCTTGAGTCAGACAAAAACTGACACACAGTATTTCCCTACTACTTCTAAATCTAATTATTTCTATCGAGCTAGGTAAGAAATGTGACTTGAGATGCTAGTTTCAAACAAATTTTCCTAAAGAAACCTGCCTTAAGATGAATTTCTACGATTCCGAATATTTATATAAATACTTGTATTCCCCTTCGGAAATTTAGAAGCTCTATAACGAAAGGTTCATGGTACTTTATTAGACCCGAACGAAAACGGTTTTCTGAGCTAGTACTCCCGTAGACAATCCTCCCCTCTCCCTTTTGAGAGTAAAGGCGCCAATTCTCAATACATGCTACCTTCGCTTTCAAAGCCCTGAAAATACGAAAAAACTGCCGAAAAATAAAAGAAAATCACGTACATCAATTGTGATATTCATGCCTAGAAGTGCCGCATTAGTGATCGTTTCCTTCTCCGCCATAGCGATATTGGCATGTTGAAGCAATTTATTCAGGTTTTCGTCAGTGATACCTACAAATATCCAATAACATTGGCTACGTGTTGATATTTAGTTATCCAATCTTCCTATACTCACCATTCTTACTGAGGATATAGAGAAGAATGAGCCGTAATCTGTCCTCCGTTTTTACAACAGGATCAATCAATAACGGTACCATCAACTTCATCGGATCACGTACGCGTTCACCGTCAGCATCCACTTGAGTGGCCAAATCCTGAAAATTTGTCCCTTCTTACGGATATTTCAAATCTTGTTTCGACAGCTGCCTAAAGACTCCGTCTTCTTCATGACTGACACTGGATGCTGGTTGCCCTTGCAGTATTAGAAAAACCCGTGCTAAGGTAAGCCTTCGCTGATTGACTATGAGGAGTGTTGGGTTGGAGGAATCAAACTAGACCCTTTCCTCTTGAGAGGTTGCATCCCTAACAACTCGGACCGATTAAGATCGACCAATTAAACACCATTAGTGGGTAGAACCTATAAAGTCGACAAAAAACGAAATAACCTGTTCAACTTTGCAGAGTTTGTCAATTCCACTTTGATATTGGCGCATACATTCCTCGGCCAAATGGAAATGAGTGCTGAAAATATCGCGAATAAATTGTCTAATGTGTTGAACATACAGCCATTTTTAACAAATAAGGCAGGTTACCTGAACTTATTCAGCTCTTTCTGGTGCTGTGGCATCTTCTTAATCATCATCGACAAATCTTTTATGGATTTCGCATCGGCCTTGAAGCCCGCCTTCGTATCACTGAACTTCTTTAAGCCTTTAGTAACCTATAACATACATTAAAAAGGCAAAAAGTTCAAAAAGCAACGCCTTAGATGAAGCCGACCTCTTGTGAAACAATGGCGATGTGTTTGTGACGAGTATCGACCCACAGATCGTCGTTTTCGTCCAAAAGCACCTGAAAATTGGGTAGCCTAGAAAGAGAACTTGGGTACTACGACATTAGAATAAAAAACAAGATAGACGAACCTCCTTCTCGACGCTATCATTTCCGCCAGTTTCATAGCGATACACATCGTTTTCAATACCAAGCAAATCGTAGCACATCGCCTGTAGGGTCAATTCGTGAAGAAGTGGAGTTACACCGTCAAAACCTCGATCTTTAACATGAAATAGTTAGAGAAAGCCGCGAAGAAAAGACAGGGTTACGATCCGACATACCAATAATCAGAAGCTGACTACGAGCTTTATCAGCTCCTTCGCCCATTGTAGGGTCGTCAGCTTTGTAAGCATCGAGCTTCTGTTCGACCAGATGACCGAGCTCGACATTTCGTTCAAAATCAGCTCGATAGCTGAAACTCTAAGCTGCTCATCACTTGAGTCGCTAGAAACTAATGGAATACGTTGATAGAGAAACTGACCGTAGAGATGGGTACTCGCCGAGGGTAGCGCATACCGTTGCCAATTGTTCAGCTATACGTTCGAGACTATACGTTAATCCACCTTGCTTTTGTGCAATGTAGTAAAGAAAATATGTATCGGGTGAATCCAAGGTGTAAACCTGAAAACATGACGAGTAATACAGTCGTTAGGTACGGGAGTAGTGCAGTGGCTGATGATATAGTACGTATCAAAAGCAATGCGATAAGCAGTGTGCTCGTTCGATCCTTGCCCCAACATTCTCTTGCAATCGATCAGCTGAACGCTTAGGGAACGCCTCCTAGCTCGGCTACTTCCAGGATTGTAAAGAGAATGGCCTTGACCACTACATTACGATTTTCATGAAGATCGCAGACCTTTAAAGAGAAGGAATGCGAGAAAGTAATCGAATGCAAAAACAGCTGGGATCCCCGAAGCAACTCTTCTTGACAGATCGCGTAAAACAGAGAATGGAACATAGTCTCAAGCAAAGCCAAACGAAGGATAAATATCGCAGCGTTGATCGCTAACGAATGCGAAATGCACTCGGCTTCATCAAGCATCGTTTAGAATGATTTCAATGTGCATCTGGCGATTACAGTGACCCTCTGTGGCTTAGCGATATATCAAGTCAGTGCTACTAGCATCTCAGACAAGTCTGCTTTCAGTCCACCGACTGCCAAGAGATGGAACGCTCAGTGAACGCTGAACACGGAACCGAACCATCGAGTACCTGCTGATCGACCACATGTGCGTCGCAGAGCACTCCTAACTGTTGCGGTACACGCGTTTTTAATCTTTGATAGCGTTCTAACCTATTGGTTGGATTGTTAATGGTTGGCTTTTTCTCGAACCGACCTGACTTTCATATGGAGTAAAGGCGATGTTGATCTCCTTCAATGTCTTAATATGTCGAGCAGCGGCACTACGAGACAATTCGGAGAATAACGTGTCAGCACAGGCCTCCGTGAAGAAGACGTGAGCACATTTGTACTGATTACGTACTGTATAATCGGCAATCAAACGATCTATCTGAAATCTAGCAATGGAATTAAGGGAATGTAAAAGAGCTGAGATCATATCTTGTGAGAAACTCCAAAACTCACCGACTCTTTCGTCGGAGCGATAAGATAGATCGCCTCCAGACTAGGAAGCGGCTCTCTACGTTTGCCCAGATCTTCGACGATAGTTATGCCATCTGAAAAAAAAATTGGTACAAAAAGGAAATATCTGCGACTAAACCCAACTTGAGGCTGTCTTCTATCACTCAAGGTATCAAATGATCACTAAAAGCTTGCGGAAAAAACGAAAAAGATCTTGTTTTCAAAGTTCTAAAAAGTATATTGCGTAAAGTGAATTGTACATAGATTTGTTGTCCCTTAGCCCTTTCAAGACCATGGACCCAATCCTCTGTGTCTCTGACTCCCAGCGTGTTACGTCTAACAATGGCGTCTATCAATGGAGCGTGTTACGTTTAAAAATGGCGCCTAAGCCCGGAGTGCCCATCATTAAACGCAACACGCTCCATTGCCAGTCACCACTGTTGAATTAAGGACGCAGAGGGTTGCGTCCACGGTCTAGAAAGGATTAAGAGATGAGAAAACAAGGTACAACTCGCTTATCGTAATCTGTTTTCCAACACTATGGAGACAAGGCCTTTCCGGTTATTTCCTCATACTTTTAGTAATCATTCGACAGCTTGAGTCTCGGTGATTTCAATGCTGTGATTGTTTCCTAAAAAGGCTTTTTTAATCCGCTGTAGCAGCAAAAATAAAGTTGATTTGCACTTTGTTTTCGCCACTACAACGGACTAAGAGGGCCCTTTCAGGAGGCAAGCATAGTATCAGAATTACCGACAATCAAGCTATAGAATGGTTACTAAAAGTCTGAACAAGTCGGAAAAGACCTCGGACTCAAGGTGTTGAAAAATGACTGAAGATAGCGGGAAAAGCATCCGAAAACGACCGACCTTCCATGATGTTGTGCATCTTACAGCAAGCCGAAAGCATTCGCATAGATAATCGATCAACCACCAAAGCATTCCATCCTTTTCCTTCCGGTTTCTTCAACGGACGTATCACCTCGTTCAGAAGCTCTGAAATGACTGGAATCAGTCACGAAAAGTCTTCAGAACATCGTCGGGCAGCAAACTGCTTTGGACAAAAAGAAAATACTTGAAGGGAAGATGGAGTATAGGAGAACAAAAAGGAAGAGAAATGGGAGGTGCGGGGGGAGAGCGAGGAAGAGATTGATCACTCTGGAATTGTTATGACCGGCGATACACCGACTACCCCATAAACAACTCATCGTAAAAAGTATCCTGATCATAAAATCGATAATCCATTCGTTCAACAAGGCGCTAGAAACCTGGAGCTATACAAGGAATATCGATATAGATTTTAAAAAACCCTTGCTGCTCTTCGCCTTAATGGCTTACGACCGTAAGTTCTGCTCATGTTTTCTCACGATGCCGCTCTTTCAATAACAAAGTAAGAACACAAGACACTTCTTATTTATGTTTTTACTGCTTTTTCTCAGTAATATGCAATTTTGAAGATTCCTAAGAGATCTGAGTGGCTAGCAAAAACTCGACCTCAGGCGGGAGTTGAACTCTCGTTTCATCCATACCGGGGACGCGTTCTACCACTACACCACAGAGGCCACCGCTTAATCACCAATCACTTATTCTTCAATACATATCTATCACAACTATCAGCCACCAATCATTAACAAGTCTGAATGGAAGGTGAACACTGAAAAAGTAAGGAACAAACTGAAACTTAAATTAACAAAGCAAAGTAAACACTTGGAAAGTAAGTAATTAAAGCAGTAAGAAGTAATAACAAAGTAAAACGGAAGAGTAAATCAAAGTCCACTAGTAATCTAGCAGTAATCCTCGAAGTAAACTCACTGTTTCCAACGATTTCCTTCAGTGACATGGTGGGTGACGAACGCGTACACCAGCTGTTGTTGTTGTTGTTGTTGTTGTTCCTTGTCCCAAACGAAGTAAAATGACGTCACCTGTAATCACACCATCTAAGCCATCTGGGGGAGTGACGATCAATAAATCAATAACCCGATCAATAAGTGAGCGACCGACCGACTGAACGTGAAGGCGACGGGGAAGGGGATCGCTTCGAAAACAAAGGCTATCTCTTATTTTCCGCATTTATTTTACTTGTACCATATGCACATTTTATTGTGGTGATTTTGACATTGAATAGGAACACCAGTTATAAACCCTCCACTTATTTCTTTCTAATTGAATGCCTTCAATACAAACCTTGTACCCCAACCAATTGCCATCTCCCAAGTAACTTCAGTGTGACCATGCATAAGTGACTGTGGCCTCCCATCAGAAAACTAGAGATCTCTTGATCCACACAACTGCTTCCGACGTATATCTCCGTTCATTTACACCAAGAAATTCTACGCAAGAAAGGCCAATTCTTTGGAAAATACTGTACACTTGCTGATAGCAGAAATCCTAACAAAGGTTAAGTCTAAACAAATATTATGAGTACAAAATTTTGTTGTGTCTACATATAAAGACCTGGAAAGCTCGTTTAATTGCCTTCTGGGAAACAATGGGAACGAGGAAGTCACTAACAAAGCCGACAGCAATATGGTGAACAATGAACTCAATACGGTATTTGCACCGAGAATAGTAACTCGCGAAATCAAAAACACTGTACTCCGTAAGATCGGAAATAGTCGGCAAGTACTCTCGCACCTGTTGTTTGTTAACTATTGTAAAGCTACTAGTCGCCAAAATCTGATGCATAGTATGCTCAGTTATACATCTAGAATCCACTACCCTATTTTTTAATGACGATGTCATCAAGACGACATATTGATCAAGTGCAAGTCATCCGATTTCTACTAACTGCACATCCCCAGTGTTAAAAGTTTATTGTAAAATAGGCAACTATTTACAAGGAGAAGAAGCTCTCAACCCTATATGATACGGTGTTGTGATGAGGGTTCAAGCCGATCGGCCGATACACCAGGACTGTTGCGATCGTTCAGTATATTGCTAGTGCTGTTGCTGCCGAAAACGTGTTTGACACCACGCATTTGAGTGTTACTTGTGTAATCAGACCTCTGTGTACATCAGCATCATCGAAACAGCAACAAACACCAACAACAATGAAAAATAGGACCAGCAAGTAGTGGGTACGTGACACAATGAGTAATTGACTTATAAAGACGGTAATGACAGCTGTTGAAGGGAGTGAGCTATGCTAGAGAGTGGGTTACCACACAGGGAATGAGTTACGATAGAGATTGGCTATATATTGCGATGTGCGAGATGACAAACCGAGGGCTTTGTGATACCCAGGATGTCGTCCCGGAACATTTGGCGTTTGACGTAGCACTGTTGACGGTGGCAGCCGCATCCCAGACGAGCGCAAGTTTCCGAATGATGCGGAAGTAAATATCACGCTGTATACTGTGGAAGAGAAGTCGTATGCCACCTGTGGGCGAGCTCGCTGGGTTATTGCTGAGACGTCGCCTTGCGTTCGCCACTGGCAGTGACTCGGTAATGAGACGATCGCAGGTCGATAAACAAGTCTAGGACATCGCTATACGTTCGCTCTTAACGATATCCTTAGAGTATAACGATTCGTGCTAGTTATTTAGAAATTATTCAGAATATGTAGATCAAATACTTAGATACTTAGATGGTCCGTCATCACTAGTTGTGCGGGCCCAAGCACATATTCCAAATGGTATGCAGATGGTCGTGCTTGCGATAATCCTTGGTTTCCTGATGTAAACTTGCAAGGGCTTCTTCAGGTTTTCATGATATCTTTTCAAAGAATGAGTTTGGGCGACAGATCCTCTGCCGAGCTTCCTACTAGTTGATTCGTAGATGGTGATAGACCGAAATCAAAAGCAGAGGTAGGAAAGAAAATAAACTGACCGCTCACGGACGATGTAGAAGCCGAAATATGTATAAATATAGAATATAGAGATAGAATAAAAGAAACATGAAAATGTAAATTACTGTGTTTTGTTAGATAATTATATAAGTTCTGGCAATAGATGCACAACAACAGTAAGCAGCATATTTGCTGAGCAGAAGTTATTGAAACTGCATGGTTTTGATATTGTTCAGTCGACCACTTTCTTGTGAACATTCTGGTGTACAACTTGCCTATACTTGCTCTAAAATAAATAAATAAAATAATATAAAATAAAATAAAATGAATAAACATTGAAACGTACTTTGCCCAATCTGCACTATGCAATACTTTCGGAATGTGATGCACTATGCAGAAGCTGGCCAGTGGTCCATAAAGATATGCACCGTCATGGATGCTTTTCCTTATGTGGTTCAGATGTACTTGGACACCGTCACCGAAGTTTAGAACATCGGATTCATCCTTAAGAATGTTTCGTGATTATGAAGACAATGTGCTTATCAAAATTCCTTCAACAGTAGAGCATAACATTCTCGATACCACATGCCCCCTATATCTGACTGCCAGTCTGCGCCTGTGCTTACTGGAACTACTGTGGTGGCTGTGCGCCCTGATACAGATCTGCCAGTTATCAGACACGCTTAGTCGATATTATTGTCACTTGTAACTATTTATTTGACTAATCTCACGACACATACAATTAGATCTTTACGGCAGTCGACGAAGAATTACTATTTAATATTAATTTTGACAACTTTCCACATTTGTAAAAATACTTCTAAAATGTATTATAATCTGAAGTGCATAGTAGAACATAATTTTATTGCCCTTTAATCGGCTGATTTTCAAAAATAATCCATTCAGGCAATGCCTATTTGCTTGGTGATAGCCGTAATCCATCGACCGATAGAATGGTGCACATCATGATCTCAAGTGGTTTCGACTGGACGTGTTCCCCGTCCTTACTATCACTATGGATGACCATGGGGCCTGTGGCTCAGATAAAGTGGGTTAGACTGCCGAAACATACGTAAGCCCCTAACATACAAACCTTGAATGTGTTTTGAACAATGTATTGAACAGATTTGATTTTTCGATGAACAACTGCTTACTTCTCTGTGCAATAGGTGTACCGGCGTTATTTTAGAGATCAATGGTTTTACTGTGGTCTTTTCAATAATTCTTTATCTACCACTGAGCACAAAACCCCTTTAATACGGCACGAGGGTGAATCTTACTAGAAAACTACAAAATTGTCACTGAAGCGTGCCTTGCCTGGAAACTGTTTGACCGCAGCTCTTGAAAGGAGGAAGATCAACGCGGTACCGAAAGTGTTAAAAATGAATTCACAAATTTGTGTTCCGATAAAAAAGCAACATCTAATGCTGTAAAGTACTAGAAGTGCACTATGGAACGCTACGAAACATCGTGATAGACCATTATGAATTAGCAAATGAAATAATTGCTATCCAACCGTTGATTCGTGACCTCTGAAAAACGTAATCAGGCCATCCTCATACTGGAAAAAAAGTAAAAATTTACCTTGCGTTTGCAAGAGTTGCCATTATCGAAGAGAGTACCGCCACTTTCATGATGAACCGTGGAATTATTTCCGTCTTCTGGTATGAAATAGAGTTGAATATCTGTGATGCTCACTATTTAGGTGAAATAAACGCAATTTAGGATTAATTCTAGGTTTTCAGTACAGTCATATCCATACACACCAGCATGCTGTCCACCTTCACAGTTCCATTACACCACGGCACTTAATACATAAAAGTAATTTCAGTCCATTACTCTTTTCCACTACAAACATATTTCTGGCACAGTTCCCCTAGCGAGCGGAATCGCTTCCTTGGAAAACTATTTTGAGAGCTCTCTGCAAAAGGAGCTTCTTTGAAATTTTCTTTACTCTTCGACGTCGGAATAATTTGTGAAATAATTTTCATAGCCTGTGAGATTAGCAACACATATGCTTCGAACACTGTAATTTTGCACTATTTTGTTACCAAAAAAGGTTTTCCAAGGAGCCTATTTTGCTGGGTTAAGACTTATTATTAAACCGTGAAGAATTAGTCGAAGGTTTAAATCTTTGTGGATCTCAAAATATGTTTCCCTTTTCACGAAAGGCCTTAGTACATCACTATAGCTTCATGAATCATATTGCATTTCATGCGCGACACGCATTATCGTATGTATTTTTCGCTTAACAGAGCTCTTTCCCTAGACCACTAGTTACTACTCAATAGCGTAAATCTCGGCGACTTCGACAATGCACTCGTTTTTAAAAAAAAGCTCTTAATGCGTTGTAGCAGAATAAGTGGAATCAAGTTGTACACATGCATAATTTTCGCAGGATAGCGCTCTTCTTTAGACTATTATGAGTCATTAGAAAGCATAAGTTTTGACTATTCCAAACTATGCTCATTCTATAGAGAGACTATCGCACTCCAGTGTAGAAGGGAAATAAAACTGAACTTCAAACAGGCCGCGCGTACTCTGTCGACTAGGATGCACGAGTGGCCGTAAATCAATGCGCGATCAAACAGTCGCGGAGCGCGATAAACATATGGCGGGAGATTTTTGCTAATTAATTCAGGTATCTTTCTGCCTTGAAAGGAAAACTCTAGATAAGACATATTATAACCATACTCCAAGATTTTTTCTACACGTTTATATGCTTTTGTGGATATGCTAATGTTGCTTAAATTTATAGCATGCTGTTAAGTCAGTACCGTGGACTTGCCAGCTGCTGTGCCATTGTATAATTTGATTGCATCATTTGATGATACAGCAGTTGCAATGTCGGCGGTAAAAAGTCCTCACAGGAAATCCGCTGAATCGTTCTTCCATCTGCTGACTATTAGCGATCAAACAGATGTAAGTTATTGCATTCCAAGGCATATATAAGTCAAAGGGTACAAAGAACAAATGTTGAGGTCAAGAGCTGTTAGCTAATGACGCCACTGTTCAGCATTACCCTCAGAAAATGGAACAGATGAGTGCACTGCTGTTGCTGATGATTAAGTATGAAGAACTGAGCAGAATTATAAAATGATTATTACCATTATCCCTAGAAGAAGAGCACTGTGCGGTTTTCGGATGCTTTCGAACGATAGTCACTGACTGTGTGGAATCGTACTTACGACCAGATCTTAGAAACATCTGAAAAGAGCATCTAATGGCACTCTGTTATATACCTGATAAACCTGTCACGTAATTGAGGAGGACACAGTTGAGACGAAAATTCACGAAAACGTATGTCTCATACATCACACTTTCTGATGATGTCAAACATGCGATGAGGAAAAAAAATTGGAACTTTTACGTTAAACTGCGATAAATGAATAGTCGACTTCGTTTGCTGGACAAGAATACTACCTAGGAACGTTAGTAATCATTTGAAAGCTCCAATATCTAGCAAAAGCCGTACCTAGCCGTTTTTTCGAAAAAGCTATTTTATAATGCTGTAGCATTCGTAGTAAAATTATGTTTCACATCCTCCGCGTGCGTTCATTGTTCGCACACATAAAATCCGTGGGAAACACGATAAGCTGATGAACGTGTAGGCGAAGTCTGGTAGTATACGAGCCAATAATTTTATGTGGAGCTTCTTTCAAAAAGGAAAAGAAATAGCCAATTGAATAATAAGTTGCACTCCATATGTTTAACGCGTCTGGGTATCAATCGACCGCCACGCCCCTAGCACGCGGGTTTGCTCGCACACAAGCTCGCCGAATATGTGAAATTCGATCTTGTTTTCCCCTGCTACGCTGCAGTGAAACGATCTTTTTAGCAAATAAGCCATAGCTTTAGAATCGCTGAAACATACGCTATCGAATGATTACTCATAGTCTACAGAAAGAGCTCTGGCCGCCGATGTGCAAAGCACAAATATTTTCGTTTTTCCAGAGTTGAGCTGTCGAGGGAGTGCTAGCAGTTTAAGGATAGAATCTTGTCCAATGAAATGTAAGCAAGATAAGAAAAAGATCGAGTGATAGTGCGAAACATTGTTTTAATACGGATTTAACAACGTTATAAAAGGGTGCTACGAAAAGCCGGCCACGTACGGCTCTAGTGAGAAATTTAAGGCTTCGAATGATTACTAACACACCTATGAAAAATTCTTGTCTAGCTCACGAGGTCGAATATTCATTTGTCGCCGTCTAAGGTATAAGCGCCAAAAAATCTGAGTTGGTACAGACACTTTTACGCAACTTTTACTACAATAGCAAGAATAAAACTCGACAATAAAGTTATATTGAGACGAACAAGGAAAAAAATCCTAAACTTGTTACTACGATTACATGACTTCCGCAACACATCTGTAACTTCTCTACTAAAAAAGAAAAATGAACGAGCTACGTATATGAGGTCCAAGTTATTCGATGCAAAACTGTTTTGGGATCAGGTAAATTATCCGCCAGGAAACGACGAAATTATCTCTTCCGTTGGATAAGAATTTCAGATAAGAGTGTTAAAAATGATTCGAAAGTTTAACTTTCGAGGGAATGTTGTGCATGCTCGATTTTTGAAAAGTCCTTTTGTAGCGTTATAGCACTCAAAACATAATTATCTCTCATCTCGCCGCCCACATTTATCTTCAGCACGCTCAAAGTTCGCCGGAAGCACGAAAAGCATGTGAACGTGTACAAAAAATCACGTAGTATAAAATTCACAGTTCTGAAAAGCACATGGAATTATTTTTGCTTAATTGCTATAGCGGTGGTAAGATCTCATGAATATACCCAGTAATTTAGAATGATGTGCAAAACTTTCACGTCAGGCTGGCGGTTGAGAGTCGTTGAAAGACGTTAGAAAAAAGATGGTTGGATTGTACATACGTATACACATATATATATACATACATATACACATATATATGCATATATACACATATATATACATATATATGCATGCATACTTACATACGTACGTATACATAAAAGTATATATACATGCATACATATATACATCTTTGTATATGCATGTATATATACATGCACATGGATGTATATATTTACATGAAGACGTAAAATATACAAATGTGCATAATCGTGATATACGAGAATAATACGAGAATCTACACATGAATTTACTATATATATTATACTTATGACTACATAAAATTGAAGAGACCATTTTCCACGCCCATATATGTATATACATATATGTGCGTATGTCGTATAAATGCACATACATATATATATACATTTATATACGTATATATACACAAAACGAAGACACTTTAATGAGGAATTCAAATTCGATCAAAGCGCTCCGTCGCGACTTGTCTGCAATTTTGCAAATGAGGAAAACAAGCGTTGTGAGTGCAAGACGAGTGCAGCACGGTGTGGGCAGAACAGGGCGGGACAAGGAGGGGCGGAGCGATGATGAAAAGACCAATAACCAGCGAGTGGCAATACCGTAGACAATCGATAACTTGCCTTCCATCAACGTATGTTGATTGGTCTACAAAACTTTGTTCCACTGACCGAAGATGAACGTGCACCCCATTCTTCCCGCTGTGTGAGCTAACCGCTGAGCTATCGAACTACACTGCCATAACTTGTAATAACTTAATAGAGTTAGCTGTCAGTAAGACTGACAACGAAGACAGATCGAGTACAATTAAGTCGACTCTGAAGAAGAAAATGAAGTTAAAGCTTGAACCGAGTGAAAGCTTCACCAACTGCATGTTTGCCTGAAAAGTCCATGTAATATGAACTGCGTTCCTCAGAATGTGTCTAGGTTAAGGAGCTCATGTGGCGCGGTGGCTAGAGATGCTTTGCGTCGTACACGAGGTCGTCGGTTCCATCTCGCGCTCACGGCTCAGCAAACCATTCATCCCTCTGGGGTCGGTGAACTGGCACCAGACTGATCTGGGAGGAAAAGCAGCGCTAAGTAGGTACAGAGATAAGCCATCATGAGTCACTGCCGATCACATATGCATTCAGTCACCGCGAAGGAAAGTAAAAATTTGAAACAAACGCATGGCGCATCACTCAGGGATTGCCCGATGCCGAGAGCTTTTTCCTTTATTCTTTATGATGCTTCAACAGAAAAAATCTTTCACACACGTCTTTTTTCCCAAAACAAAGTTCTCTCCTTAGACTAGCAATCAATCGATGACGTAAGATTTAAAGATTCCATGATGTACTGGATTTCTGGGAGCACCACTTTTCTGCGGTGAAACAGAGAGAATGAAATGGATTCAGGTACAAGAGAGCGTGTTTTTTGGCTAATCTATGGGATAGAGAGGTAGAGAGGGAGCGAGAGGGGAGAGGAAGGGGAGGAGGGGGAGGGGAAGGGGGGGGGGGAGCGTGAGCTGCAGTAGATAGTTTCAAATCGGCTGCCAATCGATTGAATCTTCCGCGGGCCATGGCGAAGTGCGATTTTCGCTCTTCTGTCAAGAGCTGTTTCGCCGCTTTGGAAGAAACTCCACGTTAAATGTCTAACTCTGAAGATTTCCTCCACAAGTTCATATGCTTTTCGTCCTTCCACCGAAATAATAGTTGAAAATGTTTAAACATCGTACAGAAAGCGGTGAGATGCGCATCGATGGCGAAGACTGGAATTTCAAACATGAGGGATCCGTCAGATATAAAGATAGTTAAGTGATCGTGTAATGAATGCCGAAGCAAAAAGAGAGGAAAAAAGAAAAGGGAAAGAAAGGAAGAAAAAAGAAGAGGAGAAGAAAGGAAGAGAAAGCGCTTGGATTGCGGAAAAAGGGCTACCGCCTCCAGAAGGCGCTCACGCGAAATGGCGTGAAGCCACTCGGCGCACAGAGGTATCCGATAGAGTTATGATCAAAATGTGAACAAAGATTCTAACTTCTGTGAATGAATGTAAATTTTACAACATTGAGCTATACATTCTCATATCAGCAGTATTATTTTGTAAAATTGATTGTTTAATTACAAAAAAACTTATCTATCGAGACTAGGGAGACATTCGCAACGAACGACTTCATTTCTCCCCACCCTACACCCTAGTCCCACCGTATCCAACAAAGTGCGCACATATTGATTAGATGGGAGCTACAACAGCAAAGAAACAAATTCGCTCTTATAAAGTCCGATCCTGATTTCAAATATATGTTTAATCGTATGATTGAAAGCGAAAAAGCTAAAGCTCTTGACGTTGATCAACCCCTGAGGGATGGACCAGTCAGCACCACTAGCCTCCCAGACATGTCTGGTAAAGTTTCGCGAAACTTCTAGGAGTACTAAGCACTTTAGCTTTGAGGCCGCCCACCGACGACCATGTGTGCGTCGCGCAACCAACCACTGTGCCACGAGCGGTCTTTTTTATCCGTTTTCAGTGTTATTCCAACAATTGCTGAAATCAATCAAGAACCACCTCATGCGAGAAGCAATGAAACACTTTTAGTACGCCAAATAGAGCTACTCTTAACACGTGTTACGGCGATTTCGCAATATCTTCCGCTCTACGATGTCCATTCTAGACCACATAATCTTCACTAGACGAGAGAAAATCTCTGATTTGTCGCTTGTAAATCCGACATGAAACCAAGCATGAGTTCAGACACATCTTCGAGGTAAAACAACATGATGCTCGGCTTCGTTCAGGATAAATTCAACAGAATGCATGAGTGCTTCTCTCGTCTCACATAATTTGAGAATATTTAACCCTTAGACGATGACATGATCTATACAAAAGTCGGGCGCTGCTCATCCTTCCTCTTCGAAATAGCATACCTCGGTTCACAGTGACATTTCGTATTATTATTTCACGGACTCCATCTTTAACGCCTGTTGTGGGGTCCAAACACTTCTCACTTCCAATTCACCTCGCATCAACGATACTTACAGATCTTCCAGCTTCGGTATGTTAGTTCGGCTCTGCTTCATGGCTTTAAACGGATTCAACGTCGACATCAGCGTACTAGGCCAAACCATTGACGGTTAGTTGGCGATAGATCGCTAAAATTGTGTCGAAGGAAATTCGACGGCAGAACAGAGCGCTGATTGGACAATGGTTAGCACGTGGAGCCCAAATGGTGAGATGCGGATTTGAGTTCCGTCCGACGTCCAACGTTTCGCACATCACTCAACATAATACGATAGATGTTTGTAACATCACACAACCGCTGACTGCAGTTAAATAAGAAAAAATTCTAACTTATCATGCAATGTGAATGACTTTTTACATCATACTGTAGGATAAGGATTGGTCGTCTCTTAATTCCCTATCCACAGGCTTTAGTTGTAGCCGTATTTCAAGCTTGAAGTCTGGGTATTTGGAATTTTAATCAAACAGCATTAATATGACGACAACATTATAACGGAGTCGTTTTTGCTGAGGATTTTTCAAGTAATAAAGTAGCTTCGAGTGAAAAGAGAGAACGATAAACGGCATAGGAGAAGTATTAAGCATCCTGAAGATCAAGTAATGAGGCTATTGATGTTTGGAGTATATGGATAATTAAAGGTCGACAAGATGTCACACGTGACGTGACCATCGGATATAACGGCTGTAAAAAGATTTTCAGTGAGGTGATTACGAAATATTGCACGTTAGCAAGCTGGTAGCCATTACTATGTTCCGCTGCCTCAAACTCATCAAAGAGAACGTTTCTCTGAAATCAGCGAATTACTAGACTTTGGGAGGGCAGAGGGAAAGCTAGCACTGAGTGGATACATTGGTAGGCCAACACGAGTTGCAAAGGCAGATTTTAGATAAAAGGAGTGTCAAGTGATCGTGTAAGGAATGCCAAAGCGAAGAGGAAAGGAAATGAGAAAATGCAAAGGAAAAAGAGGAAGAAACAAGGAAGAAAAAAGAAGAAAGAAGAGAGGAACGACAGGGGAAGCCTTCCGATTGCGGAAAACGAGCGGTGCCTCCAGAGGATGCTCATGCGAAATGGCGGGAAGCGACTCGACACAGCGCGATTTCGAAAATTAGTCAATAACGCGCCGGAAATAATCTACACTCAGCGCGTTATGATCTGCCTATGAACAGAGACTCTAAATCCGGCGAGTGCATTTGAACATCACAACACTGAGATATATCCTCATATCAGCCACATAAATTTGTAAAATTAATTGTTTAACTAGAAAAAAAATTCATTTATCAAGGCTTGGGAGAGATTCACAATGAATGACATCACTCCTCTCCACCCCACCCCATCCCTACCCCTCCTACCGTATCCAACAGTGTGCACCCACCCATATCGATCAGATGGGAGCAGCAGCACTGAAGAAACAAATTCACTTGTTATTGAAAGTCCGATTGTGATTTTAGATCAAGATTTTTATCTGTAAAATTAATAGCGAAGAGGCTAAAGCTCTTGGCGTTGATCAATCCCTGAGAGATGGGCCAGTCAGAACTACTATTCTCCCAGACAAGTCTGATACCGTTTCGCGGAACCCCGAGCGGTTTAAAGCATCATGGTCTGGAGACCCTCCTTCGTACCATCGACCACATGTGTGTCGCGCAGCACCTCTAACCATTGCGCCATGTGCGCTCCTTTTTCGCCTGTTTTCAGAATTATTCAATGACTTTTGAGATTAATTACAAACTACCCCATGATAGGAGCGATGTTAGTGTGATGGAATTTTGTCGGCAATTTCCAATCTTTCCAATCAAATACTGGCGAATCAAGGCCGTTCCGGGAAGAGCCGATCACATAGCATTCCTGGGCATCGCATTGGAATTAGTATCGATTTCGTAATCAGAGATCATTTTTAACGCGTACAACTAAATTTTTGTGATGAACCTCTAATCCTTGGCCTATGAATTTAGAAAAGTGCTCAAAAATGCTTAACGAGCTCAAAATAATTGGTTTTGAAAGTCAGTTGCAGGGTCGCGTATTTATATAATGACGCCAGCAGTCTCAAGAGGGTTGACAAGAAACTACACTATACCGCACGGGCACTATAACATCCGTAGGTACGATAATTACGGTCAATTCAGACCACTTTCTAGCTCGATAAGCTTCTCTAAACTCATTTCTATATTTTGTGGACCGAACAAAAAAGCGACAACCTCAGAAAATTAGTCCGTTAAGTCATTACTGATTATTCATCGAGTATTAATCCAAATTTCTATTGTTTTTACTGCCTTTTTCGCAGTGTTAGGATGTTTCGCAAAATCTTAAGAGAATTAAATGGTGAGCAAAAACATGGCCTCAGGCGGGAATCGAGTCCGCGTTGCATCCTATCCCGGGGAGGCGTGCTCTGCTACTACACAGTAAAAACACAGAAGACATTAAGGAAACAACAGTAAGAACACTAAAACATCAGTAAAAGAACAGGCAGTAAAAACAATAGAAATTTGGATCATTACTTATCACGATGGCTGTCAGCCCACCTGAGTTCATATAGCGAAATCGCATATCCGACCAAAACTGTTGAAGGATGGTGCCTAACAGCTAACATAGAGATGTTGAAGAATGAGTGGTCGGGCATATGTGCTTCGGTGATGTAGTGGTAGAACACGGGTCCCCAGATAGGATGAAACGCAGGTTCGAATCCCGCCTGAGGCCATGATTTTTGATCGAGTATTAGTTTAATTACGACGCTGTGATTTGGTTACGTTGGATATCAACAGATAGAAACTATGAACTTCGTGGAGAGATCTGTTGGAATAAAATGAAGGAAAAAAATCAGGAAAAGAAACGAAATAGAAATTTTATCCATCCCAATCGACGGAACGCTCCAGTACGATTGTCAATAATTCTTAGATGTAAAGAGTTATTACAAGATCTTCTTTGAATAGAACTACTCTTAACACGTGTTACGGCGATTTCGCAATATCTTCCCCTCTACGATGTCCATTCTGGACCACATAATCTTCACTAGACAAGAGAAAACCTTTGAATTGTCACTTGAAAATTCGACATGAAACCAAGCATGAGTACAGACACATCTTTGAGGTAAAACAACATGATGCTCGTTTTCGTTCAGGATAAACTCAGCAGAATGCACGAGTGCTTCTCTCGTCTCACATAATTTGAGGATATTTAATCCTTAGACGATTACGTGATCTATACAAAAGTCGGGCGCTGCTCATCTTTCCTCTTCAAAATAGCATACCTCGGTTCACAGTGAGATTTTGTATTATTATTTCACGGACTCCATCTTTAACGTCTGTTGTGGGGTCCCAACACTTCTCACTTCCAATTCACCTTGCACCAACGATACTTAAAGGTCTTCCAGCTTCGGTATGTTAGTTCTGCTCTGATTCATGGCTTTCAACGGATTCAACGTCGACATCAGCGTACTAGGCCAAATCGTTGACGGTTCGTTGCCGATAGATCGCTAAAATTGTGTCGAAGGAAAATCGACGGCAGAAAAAAGCGCTGGTTGTGCAATGGTTAGCATGTGGAGCCCACATGGTGAGATGCGATTTGAGTTCCGTTCGACGTCCAATGTTTCACACATCACTCAACATAATACAATAGATGTTTGTAACATCATAGGACCGCTGATTGCGGTTAAATAAGAAAAAATTCTAACGTATCATGCAATGTGAATGACTTTTCACATCATACTGTAGGATAAGGATTCGTCGTCTCCCTTAATTCCCTATCCATAGACTTTAGTTGTAGCCGTATTTCAAGGTTGAAGTCTGGGTATTTGAAATTTTAATCAAATAGCATTAATATGACGATAACATTATAACGCGGTCGTTTTTGCTGAGGATTTTTCAAGTAATAAAGTAGCTTAGAGTGAAAAGAGAGAAAGATTAACGGCATAGGAGAAGTATTAAGCATCCTGAAGATCAAGTAATGAGGCTATTGATGTTTAGAGTATATGGAGAGTCACAAGGTCGACAGGATGTCACACGTGACGTGACCATCGGATATAGCGGTTGTAAAAAGATTCTCAGTGAGGTGATTACGAAATATTGCATGTTAGCAAGCTGGTAGCCATTACTATGTTCCGCTGCCTCAAACTCATCAAGGAGAACGTTTCTCTGAAATCAGCGAATTACTAGACTTTGGGATGGGAGGGCAGGGGAAAGCTAGCACTGAGTTGATAGATTGGTAGGCCAACACGAGTTGCAAAGGCAGATACGGATTCAACCAGCTCCGGGACCCTTTAGATACAAGGAGTGTCAAGTGATCAAATTCACTTGAATTTTTATCTATGAAATGATTACGAAAACGTTTTATTCGTTTCTATCAAATGGCTCAAACAGAGTGGAGAGAACGAGAAAGATCCGCTATACCTCCAACTTTTCTTCGCATACCATAGATATGAATAGAGAATTCGAAAGAAATTATGCACTGATCTGAGAAAGCAAGATCTGGACTGCATTAGTATTCAAAGAAATATCAATAATTATCGATGAAGTGGGATCGCATGCAACAAACAGCACTATTTTTCACGAACTACTCATTGTTTTCCAGTTTTCAGAGAGCATGATTAATTTTATGCACTTCATGAAATAAGGTATACGGAAAGCTGAAAGAAATAGAATGAAGTGAAGTAACTATAAAACACCGTAGAAATGTTTGATGAAGCTTCTAAATATGACCTTTTCATGAATACTTGATTTTTATCCTTCGCAATTGTGGATTATGAATGGGGCAGTTACGTTATTTCTAATTAAATTAACCTTATTGAGGTCTGTTCTATCATATCTGACCATTTACACATAAATCCCGCATGATGACGAAAAAATTGTAAATGTCATTAGACAAGTACCAATTTAGCCTTGGAGCAGGCGACGGCAAGCTCTCTTGGTAGCTGTTCGAGCCCCCCGTCAGCCGGAAATTGCGCCGTCCGCATAGGGATATTCTATGAAGACCTCAGTTTGGTACTACTTAAGCAGTTTGGTACGCGCAGTTTCGGTGCTTTATAACCTTTTCAGATGTCCTATAAATTTAGCAGATTACATTTGGAATTGGTGAGAGGAGAATTCTCACGTGATCTTCTTTTAGCATAGGTAATGATTATTTCGTATGAATTCATGCCACCTAATGTGTCCTAGTACGTCTTCTGCTGTTCTTCCAGAATCGTTAACGTAAACAAGCCTTCCATGTCTTCAAATGACGCAGTTGTTTTTATGCGGTGAAGCTGTTTGACAGATATAATTTTTTGAAACATGTGTGGGACTCATAGAAAATTCTATTAGATAAAGAGAACTGCGCCAGAGTGATGGTTGAAAATGAAATAGACTCTGAATCGAGGAAGTGATACAGAAAATCGTATTGCGTTTCCGACGTTTCATTTTCTCACTGAGTTTCGACTCAAAAGCACTTATTTCTACTTAGGATGTTTTGCTTTTTTTGAATGAAGATAAATTGTACATAGTAATGCTTCAGTTAGTGTGGTAGACGATTTTTGTCTACTTGCTCCTGTGGTATGTCGACTGTTTGAAGACGATTAGTGATGTATTCACACCAACAACCGTTGACTATTTTGCACTTTTGGTGTCATCACCACTACTTACTCTGTGGTGCCAGCGTGCTCGGAAACTTTTGGAGCATACTTCTGCTCTTTTCGTTACCTTTATCAGCATTATAGCATTTTTGTTGTTGAAATGACACCTTCGGCTTGTCTGTTTGCTGGACTACGGTATGTGGATGGCTTTCAGTTATTGTTTGACAGTCATTTGATACCACAATCTTTGTTAACTTTGCAACTCGGTTTGGGATTTCGTAAGGTCTTTGAAGGGCGTTTTTAAAGCAAGAAGAAGATTGCACTTTGCTCTATTAGTAGTTAGCCCATTACTTGAACTTCTTAGCACGTTTATTTCATTTCTTTTGGCAATATGAATTGAAAAGAGGAGGATAACATTTATAGAACTATGGAGTAAAGTTTTTTTCTAGAAAATCCGCAATTTCTCTATAAAGTAAAAATAATTTTCAAGTAAATAGAAATTCATGAACCTGTCGAATCACACAGCGATTTTAGCTGCAGTACCAAAAATCGAGATTTTCTTGTTTATTTAGTATTTCTTTCTCCGCGTGAAAAAAAAATTCCAGGCCTTTTTTTGAATCTGTGTCACCACGATTTTCCGGATACACTCGTATGCTTTTTGCATGCAAAAGTCTGAGCGCGAAACGTAGTATACTTATTCCTTGCATGCGTCGTTTCCAAAACCAAACCAAATCTCAGAATCAACATTTTTCAAGTTATCGGACAAGTATGCAACTGTAAGGAAAAGCCATCCACAAATCCTGGAAGAATAAAAATGCGTACCGAAGGTGGGAACGTAATTTTGTGCTTGCTGCTACAGCTGAGTGAAACAGTTTCAAATTTAAAAGATGCAATGTGGAATTGCATGGGCCGTACATAATTTCCGCTTCAAGTACACAACTGTAAACTTTTGCAGAACGGCAGTAAAGAGGAGAGGGAAGATTCCTGCGTTTCTTGGTAGCTGAAGAGGTTAGGAAGAGCATTTAAAACTCCAGGTGAGACTTTGCAAGTCCATACATTGAAATGGTTGCTTTACGACACCCACATAACGTATTCACCTCTATCCAGAAAGACGATACAGAAAATATTTCGCAACATTTACTGTGACCTCTTCACCAACTACTCCTCATTTCCACTAAGTAGGATGGATATATCGTGGTGTAGGTTCTTCATTTGAAATACTATTTCGTCGGTGAAGACTCGAAGATTACTTGACGAAGGTAAGATATGCTTTGAACACCTCAGAAACATCATCACTTTTCACAACGACACTGGCTTGGCCCTCCACAAGTTACCATCTAGAGTACTACTACGTTTTAAATCAGTGGAAGATCAGTGAAACCGATGTCACCAAGGAAAGTTAACCTCCTTGACACCGGTAGCTGTAGTCCAATGTGCTTGTTGTCTGTCGTCTATAAAGTTTTCAACTCTGTTATCCTGATATCCTTTGTAATAATGGACGTAGTGCACTTATGTGAGCTAGGCGAGTTCTGTAAGGAATTCAGTACGGTGGACCATTTCTGCACGACAACAAGTTAATAGGCATCACAAGAATAGAACAGACCGTGCAGTAACACTTTCAATCGTAGTTGAAATACGTCTATGACTCAATTTGCAACGAAGTAACTAATTTTGTGAAAATTCGACAAGACTCGTTGGAGTGTCGCGAGAGTACAAATGATCGCTCTGTCTCATTTTCGTTGATTTGAAGAAGGCCTTTGATTCAGTTGGAAGAAACGGTCGTAGAAGCTCTGAACAGGAAGGGCGCCCTACTCGGTACGTGGCGATTCATTCTGAGCTATATAGGCTGTCTATATATAGCACATATATATATATATATATATTTACTATACTACTATATATATATATATATATTCTGAGCTATCTATATATAGCACAACCAAAAAAATCGCTATCTATGATCACATCACTATTGACGTTAGAAAATTAGTTTGACAAGGCGATATCATCTCGCCAAAATCAATTATTGCCAGCCTCCCAGACGTCGTACGAACATTAAAGTGAAAGAATATGGAAGCGAAGATCGATGGTCGATAAGTCCACCCTGTGCGATTTGCTGATGAAATTCTTCTTATAACGCCAAGCGTCAGCCAGGCTGAACGACTGTTCACTGGCTTCGGCAACGCCTCCAGAAAAATTGTTCTCCGACTAGATCTAACGTGAACGAGATTTACGAGAAACGATATAATTTCGATCAAACAATTCGTTGAGCAGAATGAGTATCTCCGAGTACTTCTGTTATGTCTGTCTAAGTCGGGAAGTAAACATGATGAACGACTTAGCTCCACAGTTCAGCACAGGAAAGACGCGCAGATTTGAGGATGTAAAGAAGAGAATGAACAATATCCGACTCCGTGTTTATCTTTTGGACTGAACGGTTAATTTCTACCACAAGTATGCAGCGAAACCTGGGCGCTACCGTAAAGTATATGGAAGATCACTCGACGTTATTGAATGCGAAGTCGAAAAGTCTATGCTAAGAGTGCTATGTATCTTGCAAATGAAACGAAGTAAGCGAAGTTCTGACCTATATCAACTGTCG
>JAHQIW010001365.1:0-14925 GCA_019055375.1 Parelaphostrongylus tenuis
ATAAAAGTATTTCACTAAACCTATAGTAGTCATTCGATAGCTAGAAAAATAGTGAAAAGTTTTGTATTTGGTCTGGTTTAAGTGAGAACCTTCTTTAATGCGCATTTAAAAACGACGCGGACTACGCATTATGATGCTGTGAAAAGAGTTGAATTCACTCGTATCTATCCAGAACTTTCGCCTAATAGAACTATTTCGTAGGACTTTTAGTACGAGGTTTGGTTTTCGAAAGGGTTTTTTTTGTTATTGCGCTGTAACATGAAGAGAAGATGTCTCGTCTTCGGAGTGATTAGACTCATTATCACCTACAACCGTACTAGTATCACGTACTGTCTAGTATTTCATTACGTACGAGTCAACATAATGTGGAGATTTATGCCAATCATGACGTCATCTTAGTACCTCACATTAAGTGAATGCCGACTTAATGAGGGTTACTCGCTCTAATTCTCGACACGACTTACTTTAGCCTTCCATAGTAAGATCTCATCGGCGCTTCATTAAAAGCTGGACGACACAAATTTCCTCAATCTGTAACGCCATGGATTGGTACGCATAGTTTGGTAATGACCTGAAATAGTTACGGGAGCTGATTACGTGGTTACGGATATTTTTTGCCTATTTATCTACAATTCCCGAAATGTACACTGGGTACGGCCTTTACAGCCCTCCAAAAACCTCTATAATTCTTTCAACTTCTTTATTGATGCACGTTAACCATTTTGTGAATCAAAGTATTAGAACGATGATCTCAAAAAATTAGGTTGCCGAGTATTTACTTAATACTGATCAATGAATAAATACTGATTTCCATATCTCCACATGTTCGGTGTCGCTTGAGGAACGACCTAAAATATCTGGCTTAGTAATATTTCAGATCACGGCTAAACTTACTTACTAATCTCGTTAATATAAATTCATAGTAGCATAAGCATCTTGACTGAGTGTGAAATATTGTTTTTGTGGCCTTATTATACCGTTTGGGACGTACTCGAGTGGCTGATCTTTCGTAGCCTAGAATAGCTATTTTTCGTGACATAGGCATTCGTTCCGTCACTCTTCTCCTAGGCCCCCCTCTTTTTTAGTAGCCCTATGAAAAAGGTGTTCAAAAGGACGTGGTCTGGGAAGTTGTATGGCAGTTATAAGCACTTTCACCTCCCATCCTGTGCCGTCAACTAGTCCGCAATCGGCTTTACGATTGATTGTGCAACTCAGAAAAACTGTATAATCTGGCCGAACGGAAGGGAGGGGAATTTCATGAGTTTCGACACAACATATAGATAAAATTTGAAGAATGCGGGGATGAATACACATTGGTGAAAACGGATAGATCACTTTGTATCCATATAAAAGGTCGTCTAGATGATAAATTCAGAAATCGAGATAGTACGCCTCTAAGTACACATAGGACACAAAAGCCCAACGGTAGTGGTTTTGAAGTGACTGTCATGACCCTGGTTCACGAATCAAAAGCATCAATGCGCAAAAACTCGTGCAGGATTTTGGCTGAACGCTAGAATGCAAAAAATGAACCGGGAGGACGGATGTGCCCCTATCACGCGAGAAATGGGGTCCTGTCTTCCTTTGATTTGGCTTAGTCGGTATACAAATGCGCTGATAAACCACCGAATCATTCGAATATCACAAAAACTACTACTGGAAAGCTGTCGCGAAGAGCGAAGTGGACATGAGTTAAGAATGTATCCCAATCAGGTAGAAAATAGAGCGGCATGGTGCGAGGTCACACGTGATGACAAGGCATCACTCCCCAGTTTTTTTTCCATATTTGGTTGCATATTAGTTCTACGGTTCCAAGTTTTAGAGAATGTGAAATCGTCGAATTTGCATGCAATATAAATTTTGATTCTCAAATCCCTCTTTTATCAACTTGTTTCCCCAAGAAAAAAAGACGCTACTGGTGGTCTTAATTTTAAGAAGCCCTTCAATTACTGAATGAGGCTTACAGCACAAACTCCACTATTTGTCCGAATCAACTAAAAAGTGCAAAACTTTCGCGTCAGGCGGGACTCAGACTCGCGTCTCACTCTATCCGGGAGCGCGTGCTCTAACCGTTTGCATTACTGACGCCCGTTTACGGTCTGGCCCAGGTAGTCGTTTATCGACATTGAACCCGGTCACGCTGACAGATACTGGGTATTAGATGAACAAATTTAATTCTTTTAATTTGCCCAGATGTAGAGTGATGTGCAAAACCTTGTAGCGTAGGAGTGGAGATCGAAGGGGCGTCAGTAGTGCAACGGGTTAGAGCACGCGCTCCAGGATAGAGCGTCATGTGGGTTCGAGTCTCGCCTGAGGCAAAAGTTTTGCACATAACTCCACATCAATGGGTTAAATCTAAAATATCACACCACCGCTATAAGCGGTTGAATAAAAAGGAATTATATTTGATCAGATAGAAAAATTTAGCAAAGAGTTCAGATCGAGGTGCGCGCTCAACGTGACTTTGTCTTCGTTATACTTATCGCTATGACTACTTTTTTTTGGAGATTACCACTGAGGAATCTGTGTCCGATTTATTGCGGAAGCGGGGGGTCCGCCCCTGGGGGTGTACAATGAAATCAAACGCTGATGAAAGTGAAGATGTACTTCCGTAAGACGTAGTGGATTCAATAGACAAACTCCCTCTTTTGCAGTACCGGTCTGCCACACCTTTTCTTTGAGTCAAAATGGCCATTGACCTGCAATAAAGTAGCTGCGAAGCAAAGGGCGGAGGGAGGGGTTTAGGAGTAGCTCAAGTACCCGTGAGTACCCAGCTGCCATGTTCGAAGCTTATAAAGGTGTTCGTTCTGTATGAAAAGCTAGACGCACAAACGAAAAAGGACCTCATTCTCTGACCTTCAAAAAGCCAATTATAAGGGGCAATGCTGAAAAGGATGAGAACAAATTTGTGCTTATTATGCCACGTACACTTGCACACGAATCTTCCATAGAGGACTAATTAATGAATACAGGTAGGATGAGGCACGGCATTATCGGCTTGACTTAGATCAAGACGCCACCCATTTAGCGCTGTCTATAACATCGAGTAAGAACTGCTTTTTGGAACATGTGACAGTGGCGGTGTCCGTGACGTTATCGCTAGAACAAGAACTTGAGCATCGATTCATTTGAACGACTGATTTGTCGAATTGAACGATTACGGTTGAAGAGATATGGATAATGCTGGGTCCTTGATTATTTTCGCTATTCACGAAGCAGTATCATATTACAGAAAATACGAAGTCGCGACGGTCTGTAAGGACTTAGAGATATTATCAAAGAAGACTACACAATTTCCAAGGTCACCATCAGAGGTTTTACTTCGAAATTCAGAGCTAGAAGAACGCTCGAAGAATAACTGGAAAACTCACGGACTAGAAAGAAACAAACAAGATGAAAAGTTGTCTGAGTTTGTTATGACGACCAAAACCATCTAAGGTAACTCAAAATTTCAAATGTCCCAAATTCAGGGTTAGACTTGAGAATCGTTCATTAGTGAATACCATAGAAATAGAAGACGTCTTAATAAGTCGAAGGTTCTGCTGACCGGTGTCGCTGTTGTTCCAAAATTCAACATGCCATCAGGCCACCGCCATTTTCGCGCAAAATTTCGTTTCTTGCGGACTGAAGTAAACGCTACTAAGTCTGGACAGCGAACTCCATGACTACCATCGATCCGGATATATTCAAACTTTAGTCCTTGAAAGAATAACGTCATCAACAATATTGAAGAAGAATACGATCCGCTCATCCAACATCTTCACTTTATCGAGCTGAGAGTTCGAAGATCACCAGCACATTTTGTCTGCACGAATATGCCAACACGGTACGGAACACTGAAAATATACGTTCAAACTCACAGCGCGCTGCAGAGAAGCGATGAAAAAGGTCATGAATAGAAAAGAGCTGCAGCCATGGCCGAATCGCAGGAGCTAAAAAGAACAATATTCGCATAGCTCACCGAACTTTCGCCAATTACAAAGCCAGAATGATTGCATTCGGAAGTCTAGACGAACAACTACACTTTCAGAAAAGAAATGGAGAAAAGCATCCACAAATTTGCTGAAATTTCTTTGCACCCGCTTACTTCCACCAACATACGAAATAAAACAAGATGAATTTGCCCTTTAACGGTTCTCCCTCTCGAATCCAATATACCATTTTGTTGGTAGAGACTCGAGCAACCCTGGTCAACAGGAAACAACACCGGAACACCTGAAAAACCTATCACCAGCTCTCATCAACACTGCCTCGGCTCTTCACTCATTACTCGTCACATTGCAAGGTTCCCAGTTAACGGAAACCAGCAAGACGGTGTTTGTAAACAAAAACGGAGACCTTCACGAAATTGACAGCTATTGCCCGATCTGCTTCCTGTGCAACGTCTACAAACTCTTCAGTCGAGTCGTCCTGAACAGGAATATCGAATTATTAAAAGAAGAATAGAAATGCGAGCAAGCAGGATTTCAAAAGGAATTGAGCACTATGAATTACAGCCACGCGCTATCGAGGCTCGATGAAGATTCCTAAGAGTACAGAAGACCGCTTTCATATTTTTTATCGATTTGAAGGAGGCTTTGATTCAGTCGAACATCGAGCAGTTATAAAACTTCTGAAATACCTGGTATCCCTATTCACCTCGCAGGGATTCTTAGTGGGCTGTGTGAAAATTTCTTACCGAGATATTTCTATTCGATAACGATATCACAAGCGACGTAAGAGAAGTGATTCGCCAAGGTGATACCGTCTCGATAAAATTATTCACTATCACCGTATAATGCTCGTGCGAAGATTGGAATGGGACAACATGTGAGCAAAGATTCATGGTTGACAATTATAGCATCATTGCTTCACTGATAACATATATAATCAAACATCAGCCAGACTAGACAAATGCTGACTGATTTTGACAACGTTTGTGCAGTAAACTGTACTCACTAAGGAAAAACTATGTTTGTTAAGAATGGATTGATTCTGTTTATCCCATTGAAGCTCAACGGTGTGAGTACCTTTGATTGCTCCAGGTGCGTCTGTCTAAGTTACGAAGTAAGTATAATCAACGACCTAGCTGCGGAAATCAGCAGGTGTAGGCGGGCTGCTTGGAAGCGTTTGAGAGTATCAAGGATGCAGTGGAGAGAAAAAACAACTGACTACGTTTTCGACTAAATGATTATCTCTGACTTAACGTATGCATCAGAAATCTGGTTGCTACGTAAGCCCAATAAAAAATTTCTTGACATTACTGTAAGCGCTGTTGAAAGGTTGGTGCTAGGAGTACCCCGTATCACGCTAATGAGACAAAGGATTCAAAGTTTCGACGTGCGTCAACTATTTTTGAAAATCGAAAACGACGTTCCACACGCTGATTCATCAAAGTAAAGTGAGCTAGACGCAGTACGTTTCGACGTGAACCGATGGACGAGAGTCGTTAACGACTGGATTGCTTGAGGTGTCAAGCGCTTCGCAGAAAAAACCACCAATCCTGTGCTCTGACTTTCTTTACAAGAAACCTTAAAGGGAAAAAATTATGCATGACATAAAATTTTCATTCTACTCCTTTTCCAGTAGCTATACATCTATGAATGTTAAGTGCATGCATAACAATCGACACCAGGCAGGGGTTAAAACCAGCGTCTCATCCGTACCGAGAGCGTGTGCTACCACGGTGACATCACCGAGGCCACTGCTTTACTAACACTACTTCTTTGATATGAACTATGGTAGCTGTCAACAATCAGCCTTTAACGAAAGTGGTCGGGTGGGCACTTATCGACATAAAGCCCAATTGAGCCGACCATTAATGGATCTATAATCCATATAAATTCTTTATTCACTCGTTTCAACAGTGACATTATACTATAAACGTACATCTAAGAATGTTAAGTAGTGTGCAAAGCATTTGAGTCCGGGGGAAATTGAACACGCGTCTTATCCATACTCGGGGCTAGTTCACATGCTCATCGATGTGATGCCTAGCGATTCCTAAATTAAGGAGGATCCATTGGACTGCTGTGGCATGCTACAGGAAAAATGGAAGTGGTACCGCTCGAATCTCTCGCAGGATCAACGAGCGACAGGTGATCAGTGATATCCTTTTAGAACTCGGTGGCTTTGTAAGTGCCTAAGTAAGAGTTTTTTCAACTCTCTGCACACACAATGGCTGCTGCGTGTTTTGTGAAATGATTTTCTGAATATGTAAAGTGAAAACAGCGACAATAGTCATTTCGTTTTTATTGTTTGACCTGCGCTACCACTTTGTAGTGCACCGGTTCTCAAGCGGACTGATCCAACGCTCAAAAGCGGAATACAGTCTTCTCTTTATTTATTCCGGGTAGAACGTATGTACTCTGACCGTCAATTTAAATTTAGAACACTTGTACATCTCTTCCATCACTGATAAAGGAAAAAATATTTGCCGATGTACTCAGTAGAGTAGTCCCCATAATGGAGTAGGAGGCTATTGCTCGGGCTTGAATACAATGGTAACAGTTCCTTACATGTGTTGGTAGGACACTCTTTGCATTGAAGATTTAGGAACATCTGCGCGCTCCCGAGAAGGACTGGGACGCGTTTTCATAGATGGGCGGGAGTTGAGTTACAAACCACGTTCCTCTTTGTTTTTTTTTGGTCATCTATACGAATAAGGGTAGGCTTTACTTTGAACATTCAAGATTGGTGGGTGCAAGATTATTAGTGAATTCTGTTTTATGGGTTTTGATAAGTAATTATAAGAGGGACACGTTGGAAGCTTCAATTTAAGCTTGAAGCAACTGATGGCTGTAAAGGAGCTTTCCTTCTCTTTATGGTCGGCAGGTGACTGTCAGATTTCACCGCGTGGTGATGAACTGAATGCATTCGTAGGCTCTAGAAATTCCTTGTATAGATCAAGTATGCATCGGTTCACCCCTGCTGTGGTGATACGTAATTTTCTATTTCCCTAGCTGTGAAACTGAATTTCGCAACAATAGCATCGAAATTTCTTTTTTATAACTGTGTTTCTTTTCTTATCACGATTTTTGTTCTATTAGTCAGTTTATTTCCTTAGTTAGAAAGTAGAGAGGAGTTTGTAAGGAATTTTGCTCGGCATACGTCAGCCCTATATAACAGACCGCAAGCGTGGCTCAAGAAATGATTATCTGGCATATTGAAAATATATTCTAATTCCGCAGAAACGCTGTATACTGGTACTGATAAGGCTCTCGGTACTTTTCAAAAGCATATCCTTTAACTTTCCTGTTCATTTACAGGGATGCAGGTAAAGGGTGACAAATGGAAATGTTAACATGTCTGTTTTTGTTGCTTCTAAATGATTTTTTTCATTAGAAAGACATTCACCAATCGGCTATTGGTTTATGAGCTTTTCTTTGGCTGGGAACCAGTTCCAAGGATGGATGGCTCGTTCAGTCAAAACTTGCACAGAAGGAGAGAAGAATAGAAGAGAAGTAAGTCTTTAAGCTTAAGCTCAATGAAGAACATTTGAATGCATAGCATTTTTCAATGAGATATACTTGCGAAATTCTAGTGGGTGGGATACCCACGCAATATGCTTCCAACCATGTGTATCTTCGACGCAGATCCATTGAACTGTACTTTCTCTCGCGCTATTGTTTCATTTGAATTACATTGTGTCTGATGCCGCACTCATTCAGGAATAAATGTCATCGTCAGAGAATTGTCTGGCAATCTCAGAGGCAATCTATAACCGCTTTTTTCTGTACTAACACGGAGCATGGTATGAATCCTGTGCCCGAAGTTGTGCCACGCGTCTTCACATGTTAAACATACTAACTCGCTATATATAAGGCACTCGCTGGTCGTCGCCGGTTCAATTACCGGCAAGCCGCTGCAGGGCACGGACTTTCAAATCTTTGGTATTCTAGTAATTTCTTTTCAGTACTTTTCATTTCTATATTCTCCCGATTTCCTTGCTTGTTTTATCTCACTCAAGCCTTTTCTATTTCGTCGACATGCGTAAGAGTACGTGGAAATCCCTTTACATTGCTGATTGAAAAAACTAAAGCTTGTTTGTCAACGCTATTCCGAAATATGTGGCACACGTTTTCTCCACTGACAGCGACATTCGGATGCGTCTGGTAGTAGTTTTTCAAGATCGACAGTTGTTTTTTAGGAGTTTATTTCTGCATATCTTGACTAAAAGTTACGTGAACTTTAATGACGGATTTTAGTCGCTCTTGTTATATTTATAACATTCGACCAGAAGTTACGGAGCATATGATAATGGAACTCTGTAATGAGGTTTGTTTCCTCGCGTTTGTACTTGCACTTTATACGTGAATGTTTAGCGCAGTAGGTTCGTTAAAACAAGGCAGACAAACTGCGAAGTGCTCTAGTCTGCATGATATCCACTGTCGTTCTGCACCACAACATAACTTCAAGCGCTAAATTTCGCTTAGTGATTCTATGCACCAATCCTGTAATGGTGTACGGGCCGTTCTATATATTTCAAAGCTTGGCTCAAAGCTCAAAGAATGGCGCGACTACTCGTCTATGGGAATCGTTGTTGACTGGCAAAGTATTTCTCCATACAGTCTATAAAATATTTATTTTCATTATTGCTATAAAATAAAAGGGTCTTCAACAGACAATGTTTAGGTGGCACCAGTCGAACGAGTGGAGATACTTGTCAAGAACACCTGCCGATATGCGCTTGTGTCTTTTGAAAGTGAAGACTACGTAACGCTAGCTATTGAAATTCTCAATGGCACTCACCCGTGTGGTGTACCTATAGTGGTAATTCCTAATTATGCCTCGATTCATGTGAGTTGAATTAGCCTATGAGTTTTATAGAAATTAACAAACTCTTTGTTCGCGGTGAATTTTTGATTCCGTTCTATTGTCGTCGTTGCGATGTCGAACTTTTTCTAGAGACCTACTCTAAACTTGCATGATAATAATTTTTCTACCCATTCACCAATGTTTTGCAGAATCCATTCTCATTATCTGAGGACGAAAATCAGCTTGATGAGTTCTCGTGACACTGCTCAGCCGTCCCGCAGTTATCGCATATCGTTGATATGCTTTTTGATTTAAAAAGTTATCTGGAATAAATTATGATTATGACAAAAAGCAGTGTACAAATGTTATTCGAGCCTCTAGATTTTAAGCCCACTACTAAAAACTGGTATTGCGTGAACTCCTCTATCGTGTCATTTATCGTAACTTGCAAGAAACGATCAAAAACACTGTCCCCTCTTGAGTGCCATGCATTTCTACATGCACTTTGATGGCATTGCATCTTCAGTCACAGTAATTCATTTTGGCTCCTTTGTTAAACTGTAGAATAAACACTTTGAGCAGCAGTCAATACGTGCCCAGAAGGAGCAGAAAAAAAAATATCATACTTGGGCCACAGTGCAAATAACCATTGAGGTCCAAAAACGATGTCACCTGTATCACTTGTGGCCTGTTGATCGTCGAGTGACTCGACCGAACATCAGGTAACCCTTCGAGGACCAGGGTTGATAGGTAGGCGTCGCAGCTTCGTCGCGTTGTCGCGTCGTCGTCTGTCATACAGCCAGGCAGGCGGCATCTGCATGTCTGACTGTCTTACTGTTTGCCCACGAGACGTGACGCCATTATTACAGCAGCTGAGTGAGATTTGGCGTCACGCGGTAAGCATCAAGAAGACCCTCATGGTCCCTAAATAGCTACATTTCCATTTTTACCTTATCGCGCGCAGTGATAGTCCTGTGGATCCTCTTCACTATAGGTATTCGGTGGACATCATGTCTTCAAGGGTGTTGAATGTTATGCAAAACTTTCGATCTTATGAGGGAGTTGAACCCGGGTGTCACCTGTACCGAGGGCGCTATGAGCCAAGCCAGTGTTAATGAGAGCTGGCGGTAGGATTTTTAGCTGCTAACGACGTAGTATATCAGATTTCGAGAGGGGAAACCGATAGAAGGACAGATTTATCCACTTCTATTTCATATGTCGGTGCAAATAAGTGGGTATCATGGAAACCTGAGTATAATTGTAGATGCTTTTCTCCGTTGACTTTTTGAAAGCTGTAGGTGTTTCGTCTGGAAGTCAGATTGAAGTCGAACTACAGTAATCCTAGGTCTGTTTCTATCGAAACTTAGGCTAGCTTCGCGAACAATATCATTCTGAGCTGCCTTAGCTTGAGCTACAGCTCCTGCTTCTTTAGTTTTGATCGGTTTTTTATTGCTTCTCTGCAGCGCTTCGTATGTTCGGATGTGAGTTCTCGTTGCCTACAGTTCGTCCGATATCGCATTGTCATGTCAGCTCGAGTGTTACAGGAGACAAACGTCCGTTGATAATTTTCAATCTTTTAGTTCGCTAAAGAGAAAATGTTGAATGAGCCGATTGTATTCCTCTCTGAAAGCATTGTATACGACATCTTTTCAAGTGCTGGCTGATGGTTTCAATACGTCGCACTCTATGGTACTCTTGGAATTTCGTTGCACATATTTAGCGGTTTTCTCTCCATTTCGCAAAAAAATGAAATATTGCAAGAAGAAGGCGATGTTCTGATGCTTTATTGAAATGTGCAACAAAGCGATATCGGCTAGGCAGGGCTTTCAGCTTATCATGGTGTGTTTTATTTTGTTGTGCTATTCTGTGCTGAAAGACTCTTGAGTGCACTGATGAATCTGCGTCTCCTAGGATTCTGAGTTTTCTTGGGTGGTTTTGGTCGTCATAATAAATTCGGACGACCTCTCCTTTACTGCGTTTCATTCTAGTCCGTGGGTCCTAATGTCACGTTTTTCGATCGTTCTTCTACGTCAAATTTTCGCATTAAAATTTCCAATAATGACCTAGAAAATATGTGATGTTCTCTGAAGAACCTTTCCAAGTTCATAAAGAACATCTTGACTTCGTCTTTGCCGTAATGTGACGCTGGTGCATTAGCAACGAAATTACTCACATCCTTTCAACAGCACTCGTCCGATCCGGCTAGTTAGTTGATAGAGTGAGTCGATGTTTATGCTTAACTTGCTTTACGAGAGCACCAGTGCAGCCGACACCTCTACTCTTGCACGTTCCATGGAGCGGTTCTTTTCCAGTGTCATAAACAGCGTGAAATGGGTGGGCGTCTTTTCATTTTAGCCAAGCCGAAAGATCGTGCCTTATCCTTGGTGCTTTCATTAACAACTGTCTCTGTGGGAAGATTCGCAGGTAAGTGTACGTACGTTATAGGTACAGGTCGTTTCTTTATTACGTCGTGAATTTAGCAGTGTAGATGGTCCTGCGATTTTAGAAACTTTCCCGTTCTCGACCATACGATGCTGCCTCATCAATGGAACTTTCAAGATCAGAAGCTTGATTTGAGATTTCGTTACTGCGTCTAGCTCTCCATACACAAGGTAAAGATTTGTGAGCTTTGAACGTGAGGGTTGGGTACTCATGCGTGCCTCGCCGTTATCTCTGGAATTGACAGAAAGGAAGTCATACATTGAGCTACTTCTGACCGCCTCCACCGTCCTCCCCATGTTTCTCAGCCACTTGATGGCATGTTAATGGCTAATGGACTTGTAGAAGTTAAGACGTGTCAGATTAGTGCTATAGGAGTAGAAATTTGTTTTCTTCTTACACAGCCTCTTACGGAAGTACATGTTCATTTTCAGCTGGCGTTCAATTTTTCTCTTTAGCATCTGAAAGAGCACCACGTGTTCTCGCAATTAAACGGGCAGAAATCCTTAATCAGGGATCTCCAAATAGTTACATCGATTTATTTGAACAACTTACAACCTCGACCAGACGATTACACTTGAAATGATGTAGATCAATGCCCACTCTGACTATCTTCTTCGTAATTTACTCACCAGCATCAAGTTATGACACAGACGAAGTCGAAAAGTTTTTTATGGACTTACCATTTTTGGAAACGCAAGAATCGCACCGAGAAGAACGCATGAAAGCCCACGTACTAGGAATAAGCAAGATGAGGTGGCAAGGATCATTATTATTTAACCACTTTATAGTAGTGGTATGATATTACAAGTATACTCAACGATACTGAGTGATGTGCAAAACTCTAGCGCCACCTGGAACTCGGACCCGTTCTGACCCTCATTGGGAGACGCGTGCTCTAACCCGTTGCACTATCAGCGGCCTGCCTTGTCACTACTCTTTCGTCTGTCAGCAACTAACCGCCAACGGTTTGGCCTGGTGGTCGATATTGAATATGATCCCAATAACGCTGACAGATATTGGCTACATATGTTGAAGACAGTAAATCTTTACATTTGACTGCTTCTATTTAACAAGGTGGAACGCTGCCTGAGTTTACCATGACGATAAGATCATCCATAGTGGCAAAACAATTTTGAAAGCCTCACTCTTGGAGGTGGAAGTAAACAGCTGTCATTTCATTGACCGTCTAGTGACTCAAGCGGGCGCAAAACTTCCATTTTTCTTATCTCATGGAAATGGAAACATAGCACAGTGAGTTGCCCTTGCCCTCAGAATTTGTTGCCATCACATCTTTCTTCTAGGCCTTCTGTGAATTAACAAATCATCTGGTAAATAGTCTTTCTGCAGTTAATTCGATAGTAACTGAGTTCGACTGGTGGACGCACAGTTTAACCCCTTTGCGGACGATGAGGATCAATATGAGCTTCAGCTAGGCGCGCCTTTCAGACGGGCTACGAAGAGTCGTGCGTGCTCCAATTCAAATTGGGGTAATAAAGCTCTCAGAGGAACATTGTGATCAAAAAACGATAAAATATCGTTCATAAAAGTCCTGTATGAATAATTTTGGTAACCACATTCTTGAGAGAAGGATTATATTCCCAGGTGTTGTAGGGCATTTTCTAATATCTTCTTGCTATTTCTGTAATGAATAGATAGCTTGAGAAATTCTGACTCTAATACTAAGTTTGATGTTTGAAGATAATTCCACACTACGTTCTAATGAACACAAAAGATGGGGTTTTGCAATCGCAATTCAATTTTTTCCAATTCAGAACGCATTTCTAGGGATTATATAATTGGATCTCGATTCTCATGGACTCTTGTGCTAAAAATAAGTTGAATTATCATCGAAAAAGTTTTTGTTAATGCATTTGTAAAGATAACAGCGCTCAACTGTCTTGAAGATTCTTACTTTTATGGATAACTTCCGTCGCGTGCAACCCTATTTCAGCGATTGCGCTCGTGAGCCTTTGGTTTTTTCCTACAAAAGACCTATTCCACTAGATTATAAGTATTTATTCGACGGCTGAGATCGAGTGACGAAAAGCGCATTTTGTTTTTCAAGAGCTTGTTTTTTGCGCTGTAACAGTCGAAACGAAATTCGTTCCAGATCTAAAGATTTCTCGCCGGACAAAGTTTTTTATATAAACATTTGATAAACATGGGAAAGTGTAAGTCTCTGCGATTTCAAACACGTATTTATTTTTGAAGAGGACTCCTTAGAGAGCTGTAACAGTCAGAAGAGGATTAGGTTTTGCACTCCAAAGGGTGGGATTTTGCAACATTGACCCCAAATCGCATTAGCAACATATCAGCTAACTGCAAAGAGTAATCTTCTTTTGATTGCTACAGTAGAACATAAGGTTTTTTTCAAAACAAAGCTTTTGTGGAGATGGTCAAAAGTTTGACTATCGAAAAATTATTAGAAATCTACCGAGAAAGCTTTGTTCAGCGAGAAATGCTTGAGTGTGAAAGATAGTTTTATGTTTAGTGCTAGAGAGTATTAAGGAAGCCAAATCAAAAATGGACCATTTCGTAAGAATTATTAAGATTTCAATTAACGAATGGCTATAATAAATCCGAAAAAAATCGCAAAACTCGCTTTTTCCAAGAAGTCAAAACAAGATGCGATCATCGAAAATTAGACAAGTTCGCGAAATCTAATCTTTTTTTGACTGTTACAGCACTCCAATAAGTCCTCCCCGGGAAGCAAGTACACTGTTGAAATTGCTAAGATTCGTCCTACCTAATGAATATTATCTGCTTAAAAAAAGCCTACATCCGGCGAGAAGAGCTAAAAGTGAAACAAAATATATATATGCCGCTGCTACAGCGAAGATTATAGGTCATCCAAGGAATCAAATGCATCGTTCAAATTCGCTTGATTTTAGCAATCGAATGACTACCAAAAGCTCTCACAAAAATAACCAAAGGGCTCATAATGGTATAGATGACGAGGAGGAAGAGCTACATCTCCATCTCTTTTTCCAAGGCCATAGCTACGAATAAATAATTGGAGCGAAATCACGCATTGATGTGAGAAATGGAAATCTGAGGTGCACTATCAATAGAAATAATATTGAGAATTATTGATGAAGTTGGATCGCATGTAATAAGCAGCACTATTTTTGAAGAACTGTTCATTGTTTCCCAATTTTCAGCCAGTATGATTAATTTTATTCACTTCATGCAATGAAGTATACGGGAAAAGGAAAGAATTAGAAAATAAATTTGGTTGAATTGTAGGTGAGTTGAAATAAAATATTGTAGAAATGTTCAATAAATCTTATAAATATAGCTTTTTCATAAATACTTGGTTCTTTCCTTTGAAAAAGTGGATTATGAATGGAGAAATTACGTTGTTTCCGGTAAAAAAATAACTCTATTGAGGTCTGTTTTTAGCCACAATCTCGATGCTTCTAAGCGTTCCTTTTAGACAACATTCTCTATAATTCAACGAATATTCCATAAAAGTTCTCAGGCGCAGTTTATTTAAACCTGCATTATCATACTCAAATCGTACATTTTGATTTCGCGAGTTGTTTTTGTTTGTGTCTCAGAGTCGACTAAACTTTTGATACTTTTTCGACTTTGTACGCTGCGTGCGCATTGGCACACTAATGACTGTTAGAAATCGGCTGCTCTTCCGTTGCATTCTTGAATTTAGAACGTAACTGAGCTTTTTAAGCAATTGGTCTTTCCACGTAAATGGATCCTAGATGTATGATCTGTAATCATACACTAAAA